>CAUYQV010115556.1:0-16516 GCA_963574575.1 Galagoides demidoff
AATGGCCGGGCGTTGTGGTGGGCGCCTGTGGTCCCTGCTACATGGGAGGCGGAGGCAGGAGACTCGCTTGAGCCCAGGAGTTGGAGGTTGCTGTGAGCTGTGATGCCATGGCACTCTACCCAGGGGGATAGCTTGAGGTTCTGTCTCAAAAAAAAAAAAAAAATAAAGAATAACAAACAGTAAATCTGGACAGGTAGCTACCCTGAAAGGTCAGCTTGAAATCATCTGCTCACTGTATACTACTTTAATTACACATTTAGGCTCAGAGTAGCAGTCTAGGGAACCTACAGGATATTTAAACCGAACATTCTGACCAAATTAAAAATTATTGATAATAAATGGCCAGTACTTTCCAAATATCCAGACAACAAATGCTTAGATTGCTATGCCTACCAATAAAAGAAGAATTTGGGATTTTAGGACACAGCTCAATGTGGAGATCTAAGTGACCAGGTACCCTCCAAACTGGAAGAGGCACGACTATTTTCCTTATCAGCAGTTGAAGAATACATTCAACAACTCACCATTTCAAAACTTATGTTGTGTTGAGGTGTGGAAGAAAGGCCAGGTGAGGGTTTTATGGTATCATTTGGAAATAAAGTTCTACATGTTATTTTCTAAGAATAAATTTAGAATTATATTAGTAAAAATGCTCCAAAATTTATAATGGTAAGAGAAACAAAGCTATAGGCCAGGAAAAATGGACGAATGACCAGGAGAAAAAAATGCTGGTCTTTTACTCTTTGTTAGGAAACATAAATGTTTACTACTAATGTGATGGGCTGTTTGTATGAATCTATTGGGAAAGGATTTATCTTCTTTATTGGTTAGGTCTTCAATAAGCAGGGCTGGAAAAAAGCACATATATAAATAATTCTGAGTAAGAAACAAACCTTTATCAAGCACAGGGATGAGGTGGAAAATCACTGTAATGCAGCCTTTCAGCTAGAAGGGAAGATCCAGTAATAAAGCATACAGAGAGATAACATTAAAGTACAATAAAATGTCACAAAACCCAGAAGTTGGATAGACAGAGAGATAAAACTGGATTCTTCTGCATGTGCCCCAAGAGAAAGTAGTGTTTCAACAGTTCTTTTAACGCTGCGGTTTAGCTGAAGGATGTCAGAAGGGGAACAAAGATTGTCCTGTCCAAAGTGTGAGCAGGAAAGGAAAACAGAAAAACAAAGTCAGTGGATCAGAATTACAGATTTGCGTATAGAATTCAATATGATATTGTAGTCATTTGAAGATACATGTCCTATAATATTTTTACTATGAGAAATGAAAATAAAATGCTGAAAAACAACACTATAAAAAATTTTCTATGTTCTGAGTTTGATTTAACTCATCAATAGCAGAATAAAATTTGCCTGTTGGTGCCTAACATGAACATTAAGGATACAATTAACACAACTGGATTGGTTTAAGGCAGTGGTTCTCAACCTTCCTAATGCCGTGGCCCTTTAATACAGTTCCTGTGGTTTGCGACCCACAGGTTGAGAACAGCTGGTTTAAGGTTTTGTGAGGGCTGAAAGTCGTGAGGTCAGTATGAGGAAACCTCTTTTTTGACTTTCATTCTTTCCTATTAACAAAAAGGGACAGGCAAGGACAAAAATTGCAGCATACTGAGGGAAAAGAAGTTTTTAGAGGAAGCTGGGTAAATCAAGAAAGTTCAAAGCGTGAGGAAGACCTAATAGTCAAGGGACATTTACTACCTAGAAATCAAACGTCCCAACTGATTTGGTGTTCCTCCAAAACGCAGGTCAAGTCCATCTTAACCAAGTGCAGTTCGTTAGTATGTTGTACCAAATGAATGTAGAGCTGTAAAGGGCCTTCAGGATCATCCAAACCCTCCATTTCACACATTAATAAATTAACTAAATGGGGACACTTGATTACAAAAGAAAATATTCCTTAACACATAACATACAATAACTGTGGGACATAAGATATTAGACTTTAATGTTTGTAATCACTCATTATAGTGTTTCGAATATAACATATTTGATAAAAGCATAATAATAAAATGAATATCCACTCATCAAATCTCATTAGAGGCTTTCAGTAGTTGCCTTATTCTTTAGTATTTCATTCATACTTTAATTTGTAGAACACTTTATTTATTTATTTATTTATTTATTTACTTTGAGACAGAGTCTTACTTCATCGCTCTCAGTAGAGTGCTGTAGTGTTACAGCTCACAGCAACCTCCAATTCCTGGCTTAGGTGATTCTTTTGCCTCAGCCTTCCGAGTATCTGGGGCTACAGGCACCCACCACAATGCCCGGCTATTTTTTGTTGCAGTTTGGCTGGGGCTGGGTTCAAACCTGCCACCCTTGATATATGGGGCTGGTGCCCTACCTACTGAGCCACAGATGCTGCCCAGAACACTTTATTTATTTATTTATTTATTGAGACAGAGTCTCACTATGTCTGAGATAATCTCACTATATCGTCTTTGGTAGAGTGCCGTGGCATCACAGCTCACAGTAGCCTCAAACTCTTGGGCTTAAACGATTGCCTTGCCTCTGCCTCCCAAGTAGCTGGGACTACAGGTGCCCGCCGCAACGTCCAGCTACTTTTTTTGTTGCAGTTGTTTTAACTGGACCGGGCCAGGTTTGAACCTGCCACCTTCAGTGTATGTGGCTGGCGCTATAACCACTGTGCTATGGGTGCTGAGCCTTATAGAGCACTTTAAAAGTTATACTAAGAAAAGAAATTATTTGCCTTTATACATATTATTTGGGTACAGAATGGAACAAATATTTATAATATTAAATTTTCTGTCTTACATTTTAAAAAGCAATCATTATTATATCCCTGATTTTCTTTCCAAGTCAAATAGAACAAGTGGGGCTGCTTAGGTAAAGGCCAGGTTGACCAGAAGTAGGGAGAACAAATGAAAAAGAGGACATAGAGGGACTTGAAAATAATTTGAACCTAAGACTTCAAGGACTGGGTGAGTAAGTGTTTTAAGAGAATGTCTCGGGTGGCACCTATGGCTCAGTGGGTAGAGTGCCAGCCCCATATACTGAGGGTGGTGGGTTCAAGCTCAGCCCTAGCCAAACTACAACAAAAAAATAGCTGGGCGTTGTGGTGGGTGCCTGTAGTCCCAGCTACTTGGGAGGCTGAGGCAACAGAATCGCCTAAGCCCAAGAGCTGGAGGTTGCTGTGAGCTGCGATGCCACGGCATTCTACCGAGGGCAATAAAGTGAAACTCTGTCTCAAAAAAAAAGAAAAGAGAGTGTCTTGCTCTACTGCCCAGTCTGGAATGCTCATTGTAATCTTGAACTGCTGCCTGGGCTCAAGTGATCCTCTTGCCTCAGTCTCCTGAGTACCTAGGACTACAGGAGTGCACACTCTGCCTGGCTAATTTTTTAAATTTTTTATAGAGACAAAGTCTCACTCTGTTGCCCGCAACTCGTGGGCTCAAGTGATCTTCCTGCCTTAGCTTCCCAAAGTGCTGGGATTAAGTGCCTAGCTAGACTTTGTATATTTATTCATTTTCCTTCACATTGTTCTAGGTAAATGACTAATTTTTCAGCAAAAGTAGAACCCTTATAGGAACCCATCTAAAATTGTTAGTGGTGGTGATGGTAGGGACTTGAGTGGAAGGTAGAAGGGAGAAGGAAGAGGTGACTTCTGTTGAATGTCCATTTCCTCTTTATTGGGGGGGGGGGGGGACGGAGACAAAGGAAGGAAGTGTCAAGGTCCCCAGTCTAATCGCTCTGGAAAAAGACCCAGTCTTTTAAAATTGCATTTTTTTCGATCTCTGTACCTGCCTTCAAGTAGCAGAGCTCTGACTGGAACAGGATCAGGGTGGCTCTAATAAATACTGTTAACTACTGTGTGGCAAATGCTGACTTGAATGCACACTGTTCTTGTATTTTGCCGACTGATGGCAAGGACATTCTGAAAAAATTTTAGAGTAGGGACTTTAAACCTGACAGAGAAGACGATCCTGTAAAGCCCAGTGAACAGCTATAATGACTATAATAGCTGATAAACAGTACTTTTAACAGGTTTTGACATAGGCTAAGTGAGCATGTCTTGCTTGCGTGGGGCCATTTTCTGAACTCCTCTCTATAAGTACCTCTATATTGCCTCTCTTTGATCATGCATATCTTTGCTGTGGTTCCTATTCTCTCTCTCTCTTTTTTTTTTTTTTTTTGAGGCAGAGTCTCATTCTTGCCCTTGGTAGAGTGCCATGACGTCTTAGCTTACAACAACCTCAAACTCTTGGGCATAAAGTGATTCTCTTGCCTCAGCCTCTCAAGTAGGTAGGACTTCAGGTACCGGCCACAATGCCCAGCTATTTTTTAGAGACGGGGTTCACTCTGGCTCAGGCTGGTCTTAAACCTCTGAGCTCAGGCAATCCACCTGCCTCAGCCTCCCACGTGCTGGGACTACAGGCGAGAGCCATCACACCTGGCCTACTATTCTCTATACTAGGGGTCCTCAAACCTTTTAAACAGGGGGCCAGTTCACTGTCCCTCAGACCGTTGGAGGGCCGGACAGCGGGCCCCGGGACGAGTCGGCTGCTAAGCAGGACAGGCAGCAGCGGGAAAAACACCCAGCAGGCCAGATAAATGTTCTAGGCGGGCTGCATGTGGCCTGTGGGCTGTAGTTTGAGAATGCCTGCTACACTAACCTGTGCCTCACTGTGTTGTTCAAAGATATTCTGTGGCACAGAATGAGAAGAGGTACTGACCATGTTTGTGTAGGTAAGAATGTCTTCTGTATATAGAATGGAAGAACTGAATGTTAATATGCACATAGGACTATTAGAGAAAATGCTTATTAATGTGGAGAACATGTGTTATTTCTTCTGAAAGCATTAAATGCTATATAAAATGACATACAAATGAAATATTAGTGGCTGGGTGCAGTGACTTTTGCCTATAATCTCAGCACTTTGGGAGGCAGAGGAAGGAGGCTTGAGGCCAGGGAGTTTTGAGACCAGCCTGAGCAAGAGTGGGACCCTGTCTCTACAAAAAGTAGAAAAAAATTGGCCAGGCATGGTAGCAGGCATGTGTAGTCCCAGCTACTTGGGAGGTGAGGCAGGAGGATCGCTTGAACCCAGGAATTTAGGGTTGCAGTGAGCTACAATGATGCCACTGGGAACAAACTGAAAGCACCTGAAAGAAATTGCTTTGGATCTGTCCATAGGAATTAAAGGAGGTCTTAATTAAAGGAGGTCTTTGCTACCTACCACTTTATGTAAATTTCATGGTTTATTAAGAATTGAAAGAAAGGTTTGCACTGGACAAGGATGCTGTGGCCTCACTTTTCAACTTCTAGTTAGAAAGAGGTATGCTGAACTGGGCAGAGTCATTGTCATGAAAGCTATGGGAACAAGGCCTTGACTTGAGAGAAATAGGAAGTTGTTGATAGCCTAGAGGCCAATCTTGAGTTTCTGATAGCTAGTTAAGAAGGTGACAGAAAACAGTCATGTTTTTCTCCTTGCAGGGTAGATGATACATGGTAAGAATCTGAAGGGCTGTGGTTAAAGAACAAAGTATCACAGAGCCTCAAGTTGTTTCTCTGTTACCCTTGGTAGACTGCCATGGCATCATAGCTCACAGCAACTTCAAACTCTTGGGCTCAAGCGATTCTCTTGCCTCAGCCTCCCAAGTAGCTAGGACAACAGGTGGCTACCATAATGCCCGGCTACTTTTAGAGATGAGGTCTTGCTCTGGCTCAGGCTGGTCTTGAACCTGTGAGCTCAGGCAATCCACCCACCTTGGCCTTCCAGAGTGCTAGGATTACAGGCATGGGCTTATGTAATTGCTTTTATAAAAGGTCCTTGAATAAAAGTATATCAAGTTTGGGTGGTACCTGTGGCTCAGTGAGTAGGGTGCTGGCGGTTGGTTCAAACCTGGCCCCGGCCAAACTGCAACAAAAAATAGCCGGGTGTTGTGGCGGGTGCCTGTAGTCCCAGCTACTCGGGAGGCTTAGGCAAGAGAATCACTTAAGCCCAAAAGCTGGAGGTTGCTATGAGCTATGATGCCATGACAACTCTACCAAGGGCAACAGAATGAGACTCTGTCTCTAAAAAAAAAAAAAAAAAAGTATATTAAGCTCATTTTCCTTAACCATAACTATAAATGAAGTTTATTTGTAATACTAAGGGGCAGTAAAAAGTGAGGGACCTGAAGGCAATAAACCTCGATAGCAGGACAATAGCTTAGAAATGGCCTTCTGCATGATAAATTCCAAAGAACTGGAGCTTAATGGAAAAACTGATGAAAAGTGAAAAAAAAAAAAAAAGATTATGACTTAGTTAATAGTATTACTCCAGTGTTAGTTTAGATAACTGTACTATGTTTATGTTAGATGTTAACATTAGGGTAAGTTGGGTAAAGTATACACAGGAACTCTGCACTAGTTTTGTAATATTTTGGGGAGTCTAAATTATTTCAAAATCAGTATTTTTAAAAGTATTAAAGCAAGTGTGAAACTGAAGCCAAGTCCATCATTCTGAATCTGACATACATTTATTTTAAAAGATAGATTTGGTTGTGTATATAGTTGTGGACAAGTCAAACAGCAAGTGGGGAAGTTTAGAAAGACAGAATAACCATTTTAGATTAATTAATTAATATAATTATTTAAATTTATATGTTCATGATTCCTTTATGTAGGCCTTAAAAAGAAGAAAAGCTGTTTAAACACATCCTGATTGACTCTTGCAACACAAAATCAGAGCTGGTACTGTAAAATTTTAGAGAGTCACATTTCTGAAATTTTAGGACAATAATACCTATATTGATTTAGGCAACATAAAAAAAGATAAATTTATTACCTGAGGTACACCAATTTTTCTGCAAGCTTCTAAGAAATTCTCCACATTTCGCCTGCATTTTGCTATTGTTAATTTAGGCTGCAATGAGAAAAATGTGGTGTTATTAGCAAAGTTTTAAAAAATTTGCTAACTAAAAATACTCTTTGTTAACTACTTCATAAACCCACAATGCTTTAGACTTGGGGGTCAGTAAACTTTTTTTAAAGGATCAGGCAATAAATGTTAGTTCTGAGTGTCTTAGGGACTGTTGCAACCATTCAGTTCTGCTAGAAGCTTGAAAGCAACCAGACAACATACAAATAAATAAATGTGGCTGTGTTCCAATAAAATTGTATTTACAAAAACAGGTGCTGGCCTGTGGGCAGTACTTTGTCACCCTCATACTTTAGACATTTCGTTTTATTTGTTTATTTATTTTTTGGATACAGAGTCTCAGTCAGTTACTCTAGGGTTGAGTGCCGTAGCGTCATAGCTCACAGCAACTTCAAACTCTTGGGCTTAAGAGATCCTCTTGCCTCAGTCTCTCAAGTAGGTGGGACTACAGGTAACTGCCACCAAGTGTGGCTAGTTTTTCTTTTCTTTTTTCTTTTTGAGACAGAGTCTAACTTTGATGCCCTTAGTAGAAGGTTGTGGCAGCATAGCTCACAGCAACCTCAAACTCTTGGGCTCAGGCGATCCTCTTGCCTCAGCCTCCCAGGTAGCTAGGACTACAAGTGTCCACCACAATGACCAGGTATTTATTTTTAGAGATGGGTTCTCATTCTTGCTTAGGCTGGTCTCAAACTCCTGAGCTCAAATAATCCACCCACCTTGGCCTCCCAAAGTGCTAGGATTACAGTAGTGAGCCACTGTATCCTGACAAATATTTGAATTTTAAAATATTGGATTAAAGAACCTATCTTCCAAAGAGTGATAAAATTATAATAGGAAATTTCTCTAAGTACTAATTAAGCTTATTTTTCTGTAAATATCTCTAATGATTAAGAAATAGATTTATATCACATGACCCAAACTTTTGATCAAGTTTTTCATTTAGTGGATTATAATGCAATCTAATATAAGAAAGATTTATAAATCTCATTTTCATTCAACAAATTCAATTGTACAAATGTATTGGTTGGTTTCCAACATGTTCAAGCATTAAGCATGAAGGCCAAATGTTTGCAGGGAACCCGGCCTTGAGCTTTTATAATGGTAAACAGATGGAAGCCTGTACCATCTCTGAAAGAAAAAAAACGGTTTCACTTGTAAATATCTGTTTTCTTCAAAGATAGAATATTACTTTGCCACAAAAAGAGGGGAAACACATTAGATCAATAAAAGTGGTTGAAAGTACTACAATTTTGGCTAGAGAAGGGTGGCAGGGGATAGGACTGGCTTTGTCATAAAAGATAAAAAGGTATTAAGTGTGATGAAAGGAAAATAATCATTTTCAAACTTCAAATGGAAAAACTTCCAAAAAATGTCCAGAAAGAAGACAGGAATTAGGTTTCTATGGAGGGTACCTTGCCTGTGCTGGTTCTTCTATCTCAGAGGTCAAAAGAAAAAAGAAAATGAAACATCAATAAATAGATCATGATCTACTAAATAGAAGGAGAAAAAACAAAGGGTGTTCTTATTAGCTAGTTGACGCTGGAGCTGGGCTCTTTCCCTTCTACACTTTACATGTGAAAAGCTGAAAAAAGGTTGTTTGGTGGACAAGGGATGCTATGGCCTTTTCAACACTTGGTTGAACTGAGGCACAAGAGTGATTAAATCGGCTCGGCGCCTGTGGCTCAATCGGCTAAGGCACCAGCCACGTACACCTAAGGTGGTGGGTTCGAATCCCCAGCCCGGGCCTGCCAAACAATAAAGATGGCTGCAACCAAAAAATGGCCGGGCGTTGTGGCGGGCACCTGTGGTCCCAGCTACTTGGGAGGCTGAGGCAGGAGACTCGCTTGAGCCCATGAGTTGGAGGTTGCTGTGAGCTGTGATGCCAAGGCACTCTACCCAGGGGGATAGCTTGAGGCTCCATCAAAAAAAAAAAAAAAAAAAAAAAAAAAAGAGTGATTAAATCACTGTAGCAAAAGCTACTGTATAACCTTAAGAGAAACTGGGAAAATAAAGAAAACATAGGACAACTGCTTTTCACTTAGGACAATTCCTCATTGCTTACAAATTCCTTCTCCATATACCAGTTTCACTTTCTGCCTCATAGAAATGGAAGCAGAAACAGTATAATTATCTTTTCTTCTTATGAAGGCACTTTATAAAGCAGGCCAGGATTTTGATCTGAGTTTGGGAGAGAACTTTTGGCTGAGGCTCCATGAATGAAAGACTCCAGAAAAGAAGGGGACCTGAGCATTCTGTTCTACAACATCTATGGAAGGGCAGAGTTCTGAAACAACTTTGCTTCTGTGCAAAAGAAATGATAAGAGGAAAGAGACCATGTCGCTCAGTTAAAACTGGTTCAAGAATTATCACTACCATCTCAGATGAAAAGAAAGGAGGTTGGGCGGTAGCTCACTGTAGCTCAGTCAGTAGGGCGCCGGCCACATACACCAAGGCTGCAGGGGTTCAAACCTGGCCTGGGCCAGCTAAAACAACAATGACGACTGCAACAACAAAAATAGCTGGGCATTGTGGCAGGCACCTGTAGTCCCAGCTACTTGGTTGGCTGGGGCAAAAGAATCACAAGAGTTTGAGGTTGCTGTGAGCTGTAATGTCATAGCACTTTATAGAGGGTGACATAATGAGACTCTCTCTCTCCAGAAAAAAAAAGAATAATGATGATAGATTCTGACTCAGCATTATCTATATGAGGACTGCTAGCCATCTAAGACATAAAAAGAGTGTTTGGAGGGGGAGGTGGGAGTGGTGGTAGGGGAGAATAGGAAATTTCCCTGAGACTTTCCCTGCAGAGAGCAGATTTCTGACTGATGAAGGAAAATAGGGAGTGGTGGTCCTCCTTCTTTCTCTCTCTTAGCATTTATCATATCCCAGAAATATAGGCTTGTGTTTCATAATTGTGACAAAACTCCTTGCATATATATTGATGAAGAATACACATGTACACAATTTTAGGGAGCTCATGGAGCCCCTGAAGCCCTAGGAATCCATGAATACTAGGCTATTAATCCCTCTTCTAAATGCATCTAATGGAATGACTGGGCCACAGGACATAGGGTGTAGACTCCCTGTCACTCTAGAGTACAGAAGGGCTCACGATTGTGCCCTAAGTCAAAACTCATAGGAACCCACTATCCCCAAAGCTTTTCCAGAATCTCAAATGAGATAACAAACACATGATTTTGGATAGCTACTTATATTCTTTTAGCCTCTTCTATTTTTATATTGTATATAGCCTATTCTGAATAAGAAACCTTAAGTAGGTTTTGGGGAATAAAGTAATTCCAACAAGAGCATAAAGGTCATCTTCCTTACAAATGAGGGAACTGTATGTACCAATACTATACTTCTAAGAATATGAATTATACTACTTACCACCTATGCTGACTGAACAAAGAGCATTTTATCAAACATCCTTGACTCTCCCAAAATAACATGATGAATTATAATGTAATGGTTGAAAACACACATACCTTTATGAATTTTTTTTAGAATACCCAAACATACAGCTTCCCCTTATAATGAGGATGCCATTTTTTGAATTGTGGTAAAGAAATCATGGTTTGTATGATACAGTGAGAAATTTGTTTATTAAGTTACACTCTAATTAGCCAGTTTTCAAAGAATTACAATAAGTTATCATGCATGAATGTAGCCACAAAGAAACTGCTATGGTGTTTTGTTTTGTTTTTTCCCAGACTGGGCATCTCACTCTGTTGCTAGGGCTAGAGCATGGTGGCATCATCATAGTTCACTGCAGCCTCAAGTGATCTTCCTACTTTAGTGTCCTATGGGCATGTATGTGCCACCATGTACAGCTAATTTTTAAAAAATTTTTATAGAGATGGAGGACTTTATATATTGCTGAGGCTGGTCTCAACCTCTTGGTCTCAAGTGATCTTCCACCTCAGCCTCCTAAAGAGCTGGGATTACAGGTGCGAGCCATTGTGCCTAGCCTTGTTATAATGTTTCATCTGTAATTCGCTTTACTTTTATATATTCTCACCACAAAAAATCTGTACTAAGAAAGTAAATTATAAAGCTCCCTATATGGTCAAAAGAACAAAATAAAGGAAGAAATACTTTAATGCAAAGAACAATTCATATAAAGGAAAGTAGATTTATATTGAAATCTAGCACTATAACATCATCTCCATTAAAGTCATATTGATTTACTCATAATATTCATTATCATAAAATGAAAGTAGGGTGTTTTGGTTTGTTTGTTTTCTGTTTCTAAGTAAAATATTGGACAATCCTTTTTTTTTTTTTTTTTTAAGACAGAGTCTCACTCTTTTGCCCAGGCTAGAGTGCTGTGGCATCAGCCTAGCTCACAGCAACCCTCAAAGAGTTCAAGTGATCCTGCCTCAGCCTTCCAAATAGTAGCTGGGACTACAGGTGTGTACCACCATGCCTAGCTAATTTTTTCTATTTTTAGTAGAGGCAGGGTCTCACTCTCATATACTGTAAACTGCTAGAGAAATAAAACACAAGGACCTTCTTTTTTTAAGACAGAGTCTCACTCTTTTGCCCAGGCTAGAGTGCTGTGGCATCAGGCTGGTCTTGAACTCCTGATTTCAAGGGATCCTGTCTTGGTCTCCCAGAGTGCTAGGATTACAGGCCTGAGTCACCTTGCCTGGCCAGGACAATTCTTACATGTTTGAATCGAAGTCCACTTCTTCATCTCCAAATATAGTACTTGCTTTTAAGTATCAAAGTATAGCTATTTCATGAAAGACATCTTTCATTCATTTATAGAGACAGGGTCTCTCATGTTGCTCAGGCTGGACTCAAAACCCCGGGCTCAAGTGATCCTCTTGTCTTCAGCTTCCCAAGTAGCTGGGACTACAGGTGTGTGCTACCCAGGTGGCCCTTTTTTTTTTTTTTCCTTAAAGGAGTTTATGTTCTTGAGAGAATGAACCACTTGTAACTCTTTTCTTTTTTTTTTAATTAAATCATAGCTGCATACATTGATACTGTCATGGGGTATAGTGTGCTATTTTTATACGCAATTTGAAGTATTTTCATCAAACTGGTTAACATAACCTTCATGTCATTTTTCTTAGTTACTGTGTTAAGACATTTATATTCTACCTTTAGAAAAATTCATATGTACCCTCACTGGATTAAAGATTTAAACTTAAGACATGAAACTATAACAATACTAGAAGAAAGTGTAGGGAAGGCTCGGGGCCTATGGTTCAAGTGGCTAAGGCGCCAGCCACAAACACCTGAATTGGAGGGTTCGAATCCAGCCCAGGCCTGGAAACAACAATGATGGCTGCAACCAAAAAATAGCCGAGCGTTGTCGGGGTGCCTGTGGTCCCAGCTACTTGGGAGGCTGAGGCAAGAGAATCTCTTAAGACCAGGAGTTGTGAGCAATGATGCCACGACATTCTACCCAGGTTGACTCAAAAAAAAAAGAAAGTATAGGGAAAACGCTTGAAGAAATCAGCCTGGGAGAAAATTTTATGAGGAGGACCTGCCCCCGGCAATTGAAGCAACATCAAAAATACACTACTGGGACCTCATCAAATTAAAAAGCTTCTGCACAGCCAAGAACCCAGTAAGTAAAGCAAGCAGACAGCCCTCAGACTGGGAGAAGATATTTGTAGGTTATGTCTTCGACAAAGGTTTAATAACCAGAATCCACAGAGAACTCAAATGTATTAGCAAGAAGAGAACAAGTGATCCCAAGTGATCAGGGTGGGCAAGGGAAGAGAGAAACTTCTCTGAAGAAGACAGGCGCATGGCTTACAGATATATGAAAAAATGCTCATCATCCTTAATCATCAGAGAAATGCAAATCAAAACTACTCTGAGATACCACTTAACACCTGTAACTCTTTTCTATCCCTTTCATGTCTGACAGAATGCCTGGCACTGGCTAGGAACTCAATAAATACGAGCAAGTTGTTGATTTTGCCAGCAAGTTAGGTGCTCTGATCTCATGTTACAGCCTTATTTCTTTGACTAACAAGAAGGTCCTTGTGTGTGGTGGCACCTATAGCTCAAGCAGCTAAGGCACCAGCCACATACACCAGAACTGGCAGGTTCGAATCTGGCCCAGGCCTGCCAAACAATGACAACTACAACCAAAAAATAGCCGGGTGTTGTGGCCGGTGCATGTAGTCCCAGCTACTCAGGAGGCTGAGGCAAGGAATCACTTAAGCCCATGAGTTGGAGGTTGCTGTGAGCTGTAACCCCATGGCACTCTACCCAGGGCAATAGCTTGAGGCTGTCTCAAAAAAAAAAAAAAAAAAAAAAAAGAAGGTCCTTGTGTTTTATTTCTCTAGCAGTTTACAGTATATGAAGTATTTTTCCTATATAGATTTTACATTCTTAAATGGAAAGTGCTGTGTTCTGGTGTTCAAAGAAAAGAGCCTTAGTCACTCCTAATCTCAAATTCTATCTTGGCCTTAGCTCCCTGCTACTTTTTCAGCACTTCCCCCGTAAATGAAATGAAGAATGATAGATCTGTCCTTTTAATTTTTAGTTAAAGAAGACATTTTTTCTTAACTCAGTTGACAGAAATTGTGTGAAGGGTGGAAAGTATGAATACATCCTTCAGTGATGTTGACAAATAGCATTCTCTTAATCACAACCTTTTGGATCAAACCAAATCTTTCAAATCTTTGATAGCAGTTGACTTCAGTAAACCTATTGTTCCTCTCTGCCTTTTTCTACAGAAAACTAAACACCTCTTTTCTGAGGTCACTAAATTTAAAAAAGCCTATTTATTTGCCTTAGAAGCAAATGTATGATTCTATCTTTGGATGTCCAAAATAGGAAAAGACTCATAGAAGAACCTTGGGACTTCAGTAACAAAGGAGATCTTATAATTGGAAGAAAACAAGGTCCTTCGGAGGGTTTGCATCTGGAGAGGCAGTAAGTTGAATGTCTGTAAGTGGCAGTTATAGGCAGGCCTGGACACAACTACAATTTAAGGAAAGCATTTGTGTCAGGAATAATATAATAACAAATGACCAGGAAATGACAAGGGCAAACCTTTGAAAAGTTAACACACTGCTAGGCATGTTATAAATGCACAGTATCCATTCAAAGTCATCCAAGGAAGGCAAGATAACAGTCAAATGCAATGTGGGAACCCTGGTTATGTGTGGATATATAATGGCATCAGTGGGAGTAGGGAGGACAGCTATGAAAGATTCTTAGAGCAATAGGGGAAAATTAAATACTAGGATTAAAAGTGTGAGCCACTGCATCCAGATATCTGCAAATTTTCAACAGTGCAGTTAAGATATATATCACTCTGGGAGGCCGGGGTGGGCAGACTGCTTGAGCTCAGAGGAATTTGAGACCAGCATGAGTAAAGGCAAGACCCCGACTCTAAAAATAGCTGGGTGTTGTGGTGGATGCCTGTAGTCCCCATTCTCAGGAGGCTGAGGCAAGAGGACTGCTTGAGCCCAACAGTTTGAGACTGCTGTGAGCTATGACACCATGGCACTCTACTGAGGGCAACAAAGTGAGACTCTGTCTCAAAAATAAAATAATATAAAATACATACCATACAAATATGGACAGATAAAGCAAAATGTGCTAAGTGTCAAATCAAGATGGAGACTTTAAGCATGTTCATTGTTGGCCTAGGTGTGGTGGTTCATGCCTATAATTCTAGCACTTTGGGAGGCCAAGGCAGGATGAAGGACCATCTGGGACAACAGCAAGATCTGATTTCTACCAGAAAAATAAGAAACATAGCCAAGTATGGTGTGATACATGGCTACAGTCCCAGTTCCTTGGGAGGATACTTTGAGCCCAAGAGTTTGAGGTTGCAGTTAGCTATGATGGTACCATTGTACTCTAGCCCAGGAATTAGAGGTGAGACTCTGTCTCAGCTGGAAAAAAAAAAGTGTTATCGTATTATTCTTTCAACTTTTCTGATGGCTGAAGTTTAAAATTCTCGTAATGAAACTCTGAAGAAAAGTAAGGAAAGGCTGCTCTTTCTTTTGTGTGGGTTGCCGTCCTGTTACTTATGTCCACACCTGACGAGCAGTTCAATATGCCAGTCATCCTAAATGCATATTTTCTCTCCCCTCCCACCCGCGCTTTGCTGCCAGATCACGTCAATGCCACCTCTGAAATAATCTTCCCTCTTATTGCCCTAACTTTTCTAGCCTGGTCTAAGACAACAGCCTCTCAATTGAGTATCTTTCTTCTAGTGCTGCCACTTTGAAATTTCTCACTTGGATTCATGATTCTTAACTGTAAGTGTAATCATTTTTCCCCTTAAATTATTTCACTGTTTCTTTATTGTCTACACTAAAATAAACTTCTAACTCCTTCACATGGTTCACAAGGTCATTGTAACAGGGACACTGGCTTACCTCTCTAGCTTTATCCCCTATCATTTATACCTATAATCCTGTGGATTATCCATTCTGAACAACTTAAAAGTTCCTGGAATATGCCATAACCTTCCTAGCTGCTGAATCTAGGAATACTATGCTTGGAATACCTTCCTCCTTCTCTGTACTACTGGCAAATTTCTACTTAAATTTCAAGAATTCAGATTTTACCAGTTCTGGTGGGAGGTCTTCCCTGAACTCTCCAAGCAGAGTTAAGTGATCCCTTTTTCATATCCCCAAAGCACACCTCGTATATACTTCTCTTATAATATTTATCACACTACCATAAGACATTTTATACAACTCAACTTTTTCTCCAGTAGAAAAAAACCAGGAAGGCAGGTAGGTATTGGGCTCTTCCTATCTGTATCTCTCACATCCAGCACAATGCTTGCCACTGTGCTTAACAAATGTCTGATGAGTTTTAGCATTATATACTATAAAGGTGCCAATGTTTTTAGTGCTATAAACTTACTACAGCTGGTGAGGGAACATGAATGCTTGGGACAGATCGAGGTCGCACGTGATTGGCCAAATGGCAAAGAACAACACCATCAGTTAGAGCTGCTCCAAGATCACAAGGTAGAGATACTTTCAACCGGTACTCAATATGCTAAAAGAATAGAAAAATGAATAATATATTAACTGAAGAGTGACTGACACATAGGACATAATAGAGTTACAATAAAATATAGTTAATTAGAAAGGAAGATAAAAAGTAAAAAAATCCCACAGGATCTATTTTATCTCTTTATCCTATGTCAGTAATAATGACATCCTATATATATATACATATATATGACAGCCAGGCAACAGAGGGGCAAAGTAGAACAAAAATTAATTTACAATATTCTGATTTAAAAAATCTGAATTCTCTTTCAGTTCTAAAATAAGATAGCCAATTATTTACTATATACATGTAAGTGTAATATGTATATGGTACATGCATATAAATTATTAGTACTTTTATAAGATTTCTTTATAACAAGAGGTAAAAAGGAAAGGAAGAAAATTTTAATGAGTAGGGCCAGAAATTGAGCTTTATTCATTACAGAGTAAGTCATCTCATTGTCTAAGTAAACAGTTGAAAACAATCTTCTTTTTTTTTTTTGAGACGGAGCCTCAAGCTATCCCCCTGGGTAGAGTGCCATGGCATCACAGCTCATAGCAACCTCCAACTCCTGGGCTCAAGCGAGTCTCCTGCCTCCGCCTCCCAAGTAGCTGGGACCACAGG
>CAUYQV010115557.1:0-20814 GCA_963574575.1 Galagoides demidoff
TTTTTTTTTTTGAGACGGAGCCTCAAGCTATCCCCCTGGGTAGAGTGCCATGGCATCACAGCTCACAGCAACCTCCAACTCCTGGGCTCAAGCAAGTCTCCTGCCTCCGCCTCCCAAGTAGCTGGGACCACAGGCGCCCACCACAGTGCCTGGCAATTTTTTTGGTTGCAGCCATCATTGTTGTTTGGCGGGTCCGGGCTGGATTCGAACCCGCCACCTTAAGTGTATGTGGCTGGTGCCTTAGCCACTTGAGCCACAGGTGCTGAGCCATAAAATGTTTCCTTTAAGTGGAAATGGTGGAAGTTGGCAGGGCACAGTGGCCCACACCTGTAATCCCAGAAGTTTGGGAGGCTGAGGTGAGAGCATTACTTGAGGCCAGGATTTTGAGATCAGCTAGGGCAATTGAGATCCCAAAATTTTAAATATTTTAAAAATTAGCCGGGTATAGTTACACATGCCTGTAGTCCTGGCTACCCAGGAAGCTGAGGCAGCAGGATTGCTTGAATTGAAGAATTTGAGGCTGCAGTGAGCTATGATGAGGCCACTGCATTTCAGCCTGGGCAACAGGGAGAAACCCTGTGTCAAAGAAAAAAAAAAAGGTGGAAGTTTTCCAGGTATTAGGAAAGAAAAAACATATGCTAAAGTTGCTAAAGTCTGTAATATGAAGAAATCTTTTCTCTGTGAAATTATGAAGAAAGAGAAAGAAATTTGTGCAGAGTATGTATATATATATGGACAGTTAAGTACCATTCATGGTTTCAGGTATCCTTTGGGGTTCTAGGAGCACACCCTATATAGATAAAGGGGACTACTGTACAGTCTATCTGGAATTAATTTTTGTATATGGTGTGAAGCAGGGATTAGCATTCATTGTTTACCTCTATGAATAGGTCTGGTTGATCTAGTGTCATGTAGACTCTGCAGCCTATCTGGGAGTGAATGCTGGGTGCCTTTGGGAAATCGGAATTATCTTACTCCTCAAGTCTCTAAAAGAAAGAATAACAAAAATAAAAATAAAAATGGGGACTCAGTGCTGATATCTCAGTGGTTAGGGTGCCAGCCACATGCACAAGGCTGGTGGGTGTGAACCCAGCCAGGGCCTGCTAAACAATGACAACAATAACAAAAAAAATAGCCAGGCGTTGTGGCAGGTGCCTGTAGTCCCAGCTACTTGGGAGACTGGGGCAAGGGAATCGCTGAAGCCCTTAGAGGCACTCTACCAAGAGTGACATAGTGAGACTCTGTCTCAGAAAAAAATAAAATAAAATAAAAATGGGAATTCTGGCTCAAGCCTGTATTTCCAGCACTTTTGGGAGGCCAAAGCATTAGGATTGCTTGAGGCTAGGAGTTCAAGTAGAGGCTGGGCAACATAGCAAGAACCTGTTTCTACAAAAAATTAAAAAATTAGCCCAAAGTGATGATGCCTCTAGTCTAAGGTGACCAGACATCCCGCTTTTGGCGGGACAGTCCCGATTTTTAACAATTTGTCCCGTGTCCTGCAGCCTTTTTAAAAAGTCCTGATTTTTGGAAAGAATGCACTACAAGCTAGGGAACAGCGGGAGAATGGGAAGGGAATATACGGTTTTTGGCTGCTGAAAAGGTTAACTGTAACTCCATTTGGGAATGAAGAGGTTAATGTAACTTCATTTGGAAATGAAAAGGCTAATGTAAACTCCCTACTCCCCTCCTGGGCAAGGTATCAGAAGGAGACTGGCTCCCTCCCTTCCTTCTAGGCAAGGACAATTAGCTCAGAAGGAGTCAAACTGTCTGAAACAAACAAGTAGCTCCCCACCCAGAGTAAGGTGACCAGACGTCCCACTTTTGGTGGAACAAACAAGTAGCTCCCCACCCAGAGTAAGGTGACCAGACGTCCCACTTTTGGTGGGACCAATTTTTAACAATCTGTCCTGCGACCTGTGGCATTTTAAAAAAGCCCTGATTTTTGGAAAGAATGCATGACAAGCTAGGGAACATGGGAGAACAGGAAGGGAATATAGGGTTTTCGGCTACCATGTGGCTATTTCTCCAGGATATGTGTTTTATATTATTTTTGTTAATTTTATAATGTTAAACTTTAATAATAACAAATAATTATTGAGAATTGATTATCAAGAACTGCTTATCAAAGTTTGCATTGTTGTCAGGCCCCCCCCCCCCCGCCCCCCCCCCCCCCCACTGGGTTTCCCAATTTTCCAAGGTTAAAATCTGGTCACCTTACTGTAGTCCCAGCTACTTGGAAGGCTTAGGCAAGAAAATTGCCTAAGGCCAGGAGTTGGAGGTTGCAGTGAGCTATGACGCCACAGCACTCTACCAAGGGCAATAAAGTGAGATCCTGTCTCTAAGAAAAAAGAAAAAAAACTACAAAAACAACAAAAACCCAGATACACAAAAACAAATTCCCTCTCTGGGATTAAGAGCTTTTCATTTCTAATTTTTTCCCTGTTTAGTTTAGCTACTCCTTTCTACTTGCATAGGCATAATGAAATGTAATTAAGTAATATTAAATTTAAGTAATTTAATATTTGCTTTCACCCTTTCTTTGGACTCACCCCACAAAAGTCTTTTTAATATTTTTTGCCCTTACAAAAGGAAAATATATATATATATATATATATATCTTTATATATATGTATATATATTTATATTCTATCTATATTATTTATATATATATATATATATATATATATATATCTCCCACTTACTCCATCATGTAAAGCAAATTGAAAACATTCTTGCATAAAATACTTCTTTCTAACAAATGTGCAAGTTGTCAGCCTCTCTAAGCTTATTTGCACTTTTCTTGGGTAGGAATCCTGACACAGCCAGCGTGTTTAACACACCGTGGACTTGGGAGAGGGAGAGCTGTCCACTGAAATTCAGTTCTGCCATCTATGGAGTGAGTGACTCTGCTGGTTCCTCCTCTGTGTGATGTCTTAATGTTGAAGGACGTTAGGCTTATCCATCTTACCTTTTCTCATTTTTAATTTTCTAGGGCATTTCACTCAGACCATGGCTTGAATATAATTTATATCCTTTTATATCTTAGTATTAAATTAAATTTATATCTCAATTAAAACCATAATTAGACATCACTAAAATGGCAAAAGGTAAAAAGACTGACAATACAACTGTGGACTAGGGTATAATGAGAGTATAAATTTATACAACAGCTATGCTAAATGATTTTGCACTATGTATGGAGATAAAGAAATGCACAAGTTGATCATATGATCTAGCAATTCTACTATTAGATGTATATATGTGTGTGTATAGCCAGGGTGCCAAAAATGTATACACATTAGAAGAGATGTCGTCTATAAATTATCTATTATATTATGCTTGTATCTTGAGCACTTTCTATAATTGCTGAAATCAAATGTGACTTCATTTCATATTTTTTTATTGGCATCCTTTGAGTATTACAATGTTAACATGGTTTTCTTTTTCCTTTCTTAAACTCTACATACTTGTTTTGGGAAGCCTCTGTACATGACCAACATAAATCCACGTGTGTGAACAAAGAGGCTTGGTCAGAATGCTCACAGCAGCATTATGCCTAATAACCTCAATTAAATGTGTAAATGTTTATCAGTGTAAATGAATGAACCAAAGGTGCTAGAATGTATATATAAATCCTATATGTACATATATAGAATTTGTATATATGCATATACACACATATGTAAGTGTGTGTATATAATAATACAAACTGTGCACCTCTGTATACAAATGCACACACACACACAAATTAAAAGGAAATGTCACCATGAAGTCTAGGCAGTCCCCTGTTAGCAGAGGGAGGAGGCAGAGACCGGGAAGAGGACAGGGCATTCTGAGTCAGGAAATTCTCTTGCTTCAGTCTGGGAGGTGGTAGTATTAACCATAGACTTGTACAGGTTTCTTTTGTACATCTTATTAATGTTACATCTCACCTAAGAAAAGATTCATGGAGTTTTAAAACATCTCCAGTCTAGATTTTCACTGCAAACCCCAAATTCATCTACTCAACTCTCTACATGACGTGCTCCCTTAGATATCTAAGAAAAATTTCAAACTGAAATTGTCACAAACTAAACTGCTGATCTCATTTCCACACTTGTTTTATCCCCAGCTTCCCAAATATCAATTCATGGAAAATCAGCACTTCCAACTGCTTTCTCGACCTCTTACCAAAACATTGGCCTGACCTCCTATTCCTTCCTTTTCCTCACACTTCCACATCTAATTTGTAAGTAAATCCTTTAGTTGTATCTTCTACACTTACCCAGAAGTGCCTTTTTCTTAAAATTCAACTGTTAACACCATGGTCCGACTTGCCATCCTTTTTGGCTCTATCTGTAGTTTTTCACTAACTCTTCTCCAAGTTTCTGATGTCTACTACAATTTATTATCACAGCAGCAAGAGTGGTCCTTTGAAGCTAGAAGTCTGATCTTGTCATTTCTGTGCTTAAAAACCTACCATAACTCTTGTTTCACTCACAGCACTTTTGAAAGCTGAAGTCACTTTTCTGATCTCATGTCCCACTCTGCTACAGAAATACCAGCTTCCATGCTGTTCCTAAAATATGTCAGACAGGCACGCTTTCTTTTTGCAGCCTTTATTCCAGCCTTTCCCTTTGCCTGGGATACTTTTCTCCAGCTAGCCGCTTGGCTTACTTCACCTCTTTCAAGCATAGCTCTCCTGTTTCTGCTGCAATGAGCCTATTTTATTGAAATCTCCACATTCTTACTACATCTCCACCTTTTTTTCTGGTTCACTTCTCTCTTTCTATCCTAGGATTGCCTTCTAATGTAAAAACTTTTATGTTATTGTTTATTTTCAGCCTCTACAACTGGAATGTCTGTTTTTCTCTTCCATTTGCTTGAAATAAAGTCACCTAAACTCATGAAACTTCTATTTACTCATCCCTGAAGTATGGAAAACAATGCCATCCTTGCCAGTGGCATCTAATATTCAGAGTAATATCAGTGGAGATGAAACATGATAACATTCTGAATATAGTATATGGAAAGAAATGCCAAAAGCATTTATTGATTGACAGAGGAGGGTTGTCAGCCCCAGCCAAGAATGGTTTTGCCAGCAATGGAAATTAATTATTCTATGTAAAATTACTGGCAATAAAAAAAAAAGCTATAAGATTATTTTTTAATCATATGCAGCAAAAGAGCATACATGGTTCCCGACATTACAGACAGACAAAATACACATGTATTTATGATCTTCAGATGTTTATACTCACTTTTCTTGGGTTCAAGCCTTTTCCAAACAGAACCTTTACTGCAGGGCTGATATGAACTTTAAATGTAATAATCCAAATAAAAAAGGTATGTGATAAATGTCTGAAGTTCTTATTTTTCACTAAATTAATAAAAAGACATAGTTTGTATACGCAAGGAAACATTTGCATGTTCTAAACAGAAGAGGAATAAATGAAACTTACAGACCAAAGTAATCTGAGCAATCTCACTCCAGGAAAAAGGCTTGACCCAAACCCCTCATTAACACGTGGTGGAGATGTACTGAGCTCTTGGCGTCCTGCTGTTACTTGGGGTGCTAGAGTCACAGGCTCGAATTAGTCCTCAGCTAATGAAAACAGTACTTATTTATTTAATTTTTATTAAATCATAGCTGTGTACATTAATGCAATTACAAGACTGA
This sequence comes from Galagoides demidoff, assembly GCA_963574575.1. Lineage (NCBI taxonomy): Eukaryota > Metazoa > Chordata > Mammalia > Primates > Galagidae > Galagoides > Galagoides demidoff. The sequence continues at coordinate 5,660 of CAUYQV010115557.1, forward strand.
AAAAAACAACAAAAAAAAAAAAAGAAAAGAAAACTGTATTGCACTAACAAAGGGAGACGAATAGTCAGGAAATTGCAATCACCAAAGCTTCAGAGCTAAATTTTTAGCACTCACTTTCCTGAATATCTTCCCCACATCAATTTGCCTTATATAATTTACCTAGAATCAAGGTGAAAAATCAGAAAACTGCATTCCCTCCTCTGCTCGTCATCATGGGCCAATAGCGTGAGAGTCTCCTTACGTTCACAGCCCAGATGTTGCCTTCTCATTTCCCTGTTTCATCCCAAACAACACAAACTGTTTATTGCTCCAAGTCTGGGTTTGTTTCTGTGGCCTGTGCCACCAGCATTCAAATTCTGGCTCACTCTTTCCTTGGTGCTGTGCCTTGGGCACATCGCTCAGCATCTGTAAATCTATTTCCTTCTCTGAAAAATGGGAATGACAACACAGTGGCTTTTCAAAGCGTTAATGAATAGACTATCAATGAATTAATGTAAATGGAGTCCTGTGAACAGTACCTGGCATTTCACACAAGCTCTAATATTGTCAATGTTGTGATTGTTATCATTACTATTCAGTCTTTCAAAAAATCCTGTTCAATCTTGCCCAGGCTGAAGATTTCTGCTTTCCCCATTTTTTCTAGGGCCGAGATCACTACATTTCCCATTATTCCCAGCAAAGCATTTTTTTGCTTATCTCCTTATGTATGTCCTATTCCCTATTTGTCAAAAGTAAAAATGCTCATGAAATCTTGAGCAATTGGGCTACCAAGAGAGGGACCAAAGTCCACTTTTACTAAGGATTTCCTAGGAACGAAGATGTCTGATTTCTATGTCTCTAGTTCTTCCCAGAAAGGAAGAGACATGTTTCTACCCTTGTTGAAAACTCTGACCAGAAAACGTCACTATCTGGAATCACTCTGAACTCTCAGAGAAAAATTTTCAAATATAATTTTCAAACTTGCAAGCTTTTGTCTGGTTTCTTAGATGGAAATTTTCATGTACACAGTATTATAAGATGTTAGAATCAAGGGAATGCGAAGGAGAATTAAGGGAGTCCGGATAGCGTCAGTATTTCTTATTCAATTTGTGCTTATCATGGAAGGTCACACGTTTCCCATCTCTCTGGCTGCTCTCTGTCACTCCTGCCTGGTACATGCTATCATTTTTAATTTTCAGATTTTATGGCTAATGCTTGAGCTGCACTCGCTAATCTCTACCTAACTAATAAGGTCCTCTGCTTCCACCTTTATTGATTAATCATCTGTTGGAGTTTTTAATATCCATTTGTATTTAATTTGCTAATATTAAAATTGTCTCATTCTTGAAGGTGATAAATGGTCTTCCAAAGCACAGGACTGGGACTTTGATTTATGTAAGACAAGTTGACTGGAGTCTGGCTGAGAAACCTACCCCTGGAGATGATTTTAATAAAAGCCTCTGGGAGGGACACTTTTCAGGTCTTAAGAGCATCCCTAGTGTCTGGTGGGTACATTTTGCTTTTTAAATCATACTTCTATTTATCTTTCTAGAACCAGCTTCTCATAAGACTCTGTAAAAAGGAACTACTATCTCCTTTACAAACCCATAGTTTCAGACAAAGGGACCTTTTCATTATCTCCCAAATAAACCTCATGCCTCCCTATCTAGTTTTCTCTAAGATATCCTAATCATTTCCAATAACAGCTTGTAATTTTCTCTGCCTATTTCAACTCCATGTATTCTTCAAGTACCAACACATACCATCTAAACCTATAGCAATTTATTCTGCCTCTCACTATTTCCAGCTTTTACTGTCTGTATTATTTATATAACATTTAACCTATTCTGATTTGTATATTTAAACTTCTCTGTATGTCCTGTCTCTTCAGTGTAATGTAAACTCCTTTAATTTGAACTCCAGTTTTATGTACTCTATACTTTATGCTTATAATTCTCAAAGTGTGGTTCTCTGGTCCTTAACAGCTATAGCATGTGGGAACATTTGGAAATACAATTGCTCATACTCTACTCCAGATCTACTTAACCAGAAGCTGTCGTGTCACCTGCAAAAGTCACTTTTGGAATTGCAGATATAAGCTCAAGTTCGAGAACCGAACTTGTCTTCAAACATGGCTGCACATTGCAGTCACTTGGGAGAGTTCTAAAATACTGATACATGGGGACCAGCCACAGAAATTTGAACTTTATTTGGTCTAGGGCACAACCTGGGCATTGAGATGTTTTCAAAGCTCTCCATGTAGTTACATTGTAAGGCAATATTTTGGCATTCCTACACTACACTAGACCTCTTTCTTTACTTCTAAGAATAGCGAGGGCTAAGAATGTACTGAACATTCACATATTTGTTAGTTAAAAGGAGTTTCTTCTACTTCTAAGTGATACATAGCTAATACTCTTTGGGTAGAATCAAAGACACATCTCTTCTTGAGTATGAAATGAATTTTTCTATTTCTCTTTGTTTTTTAATTACATTATTTTCTCTGTCCATTAGATTTTATTCTTTCAGCATCACACTGTCTCAGAGAACTCAAAATTTAGCATATATGTAGTCAAACAACTGTAATATAAATGATTTTATCCATTATATTAAGTGATTTCCCTGGGATTTTATTTTTTATATAGCATTTTTGTATAGGAAATGCTCGATACAAGTGAAAGAATACATGTAACCCAGAAGTTAAGAAGAATAAAGCAAACACCTGTGGGCCCCACCAACTTAGTGGGTAATTTCATTGTTTTATTAAGTGTCTTTAATTACCAAATAGAGCAGGATGATTTTCAAGCCATTTTAGACAGGCTGATAAAAGAGAAATGTAAAAACAAGAGTATCTTTCAGGCAGTTATCAAAACATAATATGTGCATAACCTGTTCCCACATATCTGTCAGCACATTGATTTGAATGATGTGGACAATATAAATATATATTGTCACTTGAACAGCAATTTGACATGTTAGGAAATAATCACATTTTTCCTGCGATACTCTGCGCATGCTTTGACCTTCTTAAAAATATGGATTCATTTTTGGATTTAGGACATCTGTCGCCCTTCTAAATCTCAAGGGATACTGTTAATAATCTGACAAGAGAGAACATAGTCTTTGGCTCAGTTCTCTGAATTGCTAACATATGGACCGTGGAAATACCAACAGGCAACACTTTATAGTTCCAGTCAATTCATCTGTGTCTGTTTTGCTGGACTATCTTCATTAGAAAGGAAAAAAAAATGTTGACTTTCTAACAGACCCTCGGGAAACACTTGCTGATAAATTAGCATGTACATTCTTTTTTTTTTTTTTTTTTTGAAGATTTGTAAGGGAAAGGTTTATTTCTAAATGTCATGCACATGGGGGAACCGTAAGAATGATTACCTGAAATCTCAGTGATGGTCAGAGACTTTTACAGATGTCTTTCAGAAGGGAGGGGGGAGAATGTGGAAAGTATAGGTTCAGCAAGTGGTTGCTAGGGGGGGAGTGTGTGTGATGCATAGAAACAGAGTGGTTTGTAGATTAACCTGAGAGACAGGTATCAGTGTTTCAAACGACCTTGAGGTCAGGTCTATTATCAGTAGGCCTTTTTTTTTTTTTTAATTAAATGATAGCTGTGTACATTAATGCAATCATGGGGTACAGTGTGATCTTTTCATATACAATTTGAAAATACTTTCATCAAACTGGTTAACATAGCCTTTATGTCATTTTCTTAGTTATTGTGTTAAGATGTTTATATTCTACTCTTAGAAAGATTCACTTGTACCCTTATGAGATAAACCATAGAGGTGATCCCACCAATCACCCTCCTTCCATTCTTTCCTCTGTTTCTTCCTCCCCCTTCCCTCCAATTTGAAATATTCTCACTGTGCTCACCACTCTCCTTCTTGGATATATGCTCTACATGAGATATTTTTTCTGATCATCAACACCGCTGCAAAGTTTTGATTATTGTAAATGTATACATCATGGTGTATAAATGTCCTCCATCCTCCAGTAAGTCAGAATCTTTTCACACAGAACTGAGCAATCAAATCTATCCTGATTTTAAATTCCTCGCTTTTAATGATAGAGCAAGGGAAAATGTTGGATTTTTAACGTCCAAATTCTGTATGTATTTTTTCCAGAAATAATAATGTTAAATATCGCATCCAGTCAAATTATCACAGCAACTGAGTTAATATTTAAAATCTCCTTCTGTGAAATTTTCCCTGGTTTATCAAATCAGCCAGCACATAAAGTTGTACTGCAGATAAATACACGGATAGATGTGAAAGATATAATCTTCCTTATGTCAGATAAAATGATTACATTGAATTTAAAATGAAGTTTACTGTTTTACATATGAGCTAGTGATTCCAATAAATCTTCTCCTAAGTAGGCAATTTTAAATTTATTTGTGTATTTTTTTTCTGTATTTTTAAACCTAATTTACCACCTTGGTTTTCCTGATGGATAGGAACAACAGCTCATTAATTCGTGTCTGATAGTTTGACTTATTTTTATTCTTTATTTCTGGATGTTGCCTGTTAATATGCCATTTCTTGATACCTAAAATAATTTATATAATTAATGGAGAAGTCTTTCTACAAACAAGCATGTTCTCAACACCATTTTCCCAAATATACTTCTCTGCAAATATTAACACCATTTTCTGTATCATCAAGTCTGAGTTATCTTAAAAGTCTTATTTTTAGCCCTTCTAATGCCAATTAACTCAATGAAAGTAATTAAAAATCTATAATGCTAGCAAGACCCAAATAAAGATACAACATATTACACACTATGTGTCCACTGGTCTGCAGCCTGAAATGATTAAAAGTGAGAGGTGAATTTGGAGATTAATAAGTAGGCATGTTTCGTGTCCATCTCCAACCCCAATTTTATAAATACTCATCCTCTATAATCCTAATCCTATAGTATTCAGTGCCATGAGCACATCTAATTATTCAATTTCCCTCTGGTTTCCTTTGATTTTCCATATCTTTCATCATCCCATGGGGACCCATATTGGAGCTTAAGGAAAAAAAATGCTAATACTTCTCTTGAAACGTTGCTCTTCATAGATTTTGAATTTTAAAATATGACATTAAAATAATTTTTTGGATTACTGAATAACTAGCACCTCCCACCTTTAAAAATGTGTGCCCACCTCACCCCAGCCCCAGCCCTGGCTTCCATTTTCAACTTTGTTTCATACATTCCCTGTACAGTCTAGACATGGGGAGTTCATCTCTCATACAGTCTCTTAGTATAATGTGAAAATGAATATCATGTGGTGCAGATAAATTGCAGTGTTTCTGAGATGGGTCAGTGTCAGTACTGGCCTAAGTGGCACAGTAGTTTCCATAGCCTTCCAGATGTCTCCATCTTTTACACCTGCCCTTCACCAAAATGCTGGAGTTCAGTCATGCACAAGCCAAGTATTCCTTTCGTCTCTTCTTTGCTGAGCTGACACAGCACTGACTCCTTTGGAAATTTCAATTCAGAAGAGAGCATTTTCTTGCACATGCTCATTGGCTCCATCACCTCCAGGATATTCATTCTTTTCTTTTTTTTTTAAGCATCTTATTATTATTATTATTATTATTATTATTATTATTATTATTATTAAATCATAGCTGTCTAGATTAATGCAGTCTGGGGTACAATATGCTGGTTTTATATACAATTTGAAATATTTTCATCAAACCAGTTAACATAACCTTCATGGCATTTTCTTAGCTATTGTGTTAAGACATTTATATTCCACATTTAGTAAGTTTCACATGTACCCTTGCAAAATGCACCATAGGTGTGGTGTCACCAATTACCCTCCCTCTACACACCCTCCCATCCCTCCCTTTCCCCATATTCTTGGGCTATAATTGGGTTATAGCTTTCCTATGAAAGCTATAAATTAGTTTCATAGTAGGGCTGAGTACATTGGATATTTTTTCTTCCATTCTTGAGATACTTCTTCTTAGCAAAGTATCTCAAAATATTCATTCTTTATTGCCTTTTCCATAGAGTTAAATGTGGCTGTTTCTAGGAGGCACATGTCCCAGTAACCTCCAGTGACTAAACATGGAGAGAGAATATTAAAAGAGCCAGGTCTAGAGCAATAAATTGCTGATGTTAATAAACATTTTTAAAAACACATTTCCCTGAGAAATAGCCAAACTGTGATTTTTGCTACAATAAAACAAAAAAGTGCTTTTCCATTTCCTCAATGAAAACCAGTTGTTATACTTTGCCACTGTTAGTAGGCAGGGAATTATGGAGGGAATCATGGCTGCTTCTGGTGGTCTCTAGGAGACGAGCATTTTTCCTTGATGGACAAGGACACAATTTCACAAGAAATACCACACTAACTCAAACTCCTATGGGGCTTAGTTCTCTCATTTAAAAAAAAAAAAAGAAAGCACTGAATTAATTTAACCCAAGATGTTTTCCAGCTCTCAGAAAATAGCCCCCCACCTACTTATAGGCTTCCTCAAGAAGTTTCTCTGGTCAAATTAAGTTAATAAAGTAAACGTTAGTGGTACTATACTGTACTTTACTTTTATCACTTAAAAATATATACAGCTATACAAATTTTAACCTTGCTAACATATAAACATATACTACACATTTGTCAAACCTAACATTTGGTGAAGAAAATCATGTCATTAAATTGTCCTTTTCAATAACAAAAAGACAAAAATGTCCCCTGACCATTCAAGATTGACTCAACAGAGGCAAAATAAAAGACTTTTTATACAATATAAGGTCCAACTATGATTCCTTGCTTTAATAACACTATATTGCTTCCAGTTTTATGATACTGTGTTTCCTTACGGTCATTTCCTGATATTGCGAAACTTCTTGGGCACAAATTGTTGCCTGCATACTGAGCTTCTGCTTTTATAACAGTCAATATGGGGCTTGTTGGGAACCATGGTCCCATTAGTTTGTGATCATGTTGGTCTTTGATCTGAAAGGTACTTCATTAAAGTCACATACCAGTAGTGGGGGTGGGGGGTGTCAAGGACTCACCTCACTGAACGGTTTGGTTTTACAATTTCAGTTGTCCGGCTTAACCAGATGCACAAAAACCACTTTGGTGGGATCAATTCCTGAGCCCCCCTTTGGTATGCAACTAATTTATTAATAAGTCTTTAAAGTGCTCCCAGGACACCCTCAGGTAAATCTGAGACTATAAATCTAACAAACTCAAATATACAATCCATTTTCAGTGAGAATCTATTCTGTCACTTTTATCTATACAATAACAAACTTGATTTTACTTAATTTCAGGGAATCGGAGCATTTTTTAAAAGGTATCTCAAGATATCTCATTCAAGAATCATAATTTTGTGAACTCTCAGGAAGGTATGATTACACCATTTTAAAGATGAAGAAATAAATGTTTGGTTTGGGGTCTTATCATGACAATGGATCCTAACTCTTCAAACATCATGAGCTTCAGTTTTTGAATTAAGGAGCTAGATCTGTACAGAGCCCTCACCAAAAAGCACATGCTTGTTGGGTTGAGATGAGTGGTGAGGCATCTTCAAGCCAAATAATCTCTTTCTCTGTCCTCTCCTCTGCCAATTATACCAAAGTGGTTAAAATCTTGGTAACTTGGAAAGCAGGAAGATTTCTAATATTGTGGTTGTATTTGAAATAGAATTCTGTAAAATGTTTATTTGACCATAAGTACCGTTAAAATTAACCACGAAGTTGTTCATCTGGACTGGTAAATGACTTGAGATGTCAATAGTAGAAATTATTTCAATATTCGAAACAATTAATATTTTAGTAATAATTCTGTTATCTGTAGCTAAAGCATAAATGTCTAGATATAGCTAATTCTCAAGGAAAAATAAACTCATCAGAAGTGTTTTCAATACTGCTAAAGAAGGAAAGGTTAAATAAAATAGATGAAATTGTCTCTCAAGTATCATGAGCAGATATGGGACCAAGAGCATTTAGCATCCTAAATGCCAGATAATTCAAAGGTCATCTTTGTCTTTGGAACATATAATGTAATTTCTTTTTAAGCATATCTTCCTCCTCCTAGGTAACTGAACAGCCAATTTTGTTTTAATTTCTGGAGACCTACCCAGTTTAAAATTAAGGGCTCCAGGGCACATGTAGCTCCCAGGAAATCAGGCTCCCAGGCCCAGTCCTAGGAGAGAATGCAGATGAATATAATTATGACCTACTGCTTATGGCAACATTTACCAGAAGCAAGGGGCTTCCCACGGGGGCCATGGAAAAGGTTGCATTATTCAGCACTTGATTTCCTCAACAGCTTCAATATGCTTATTTTTTATACCACCCAATGGAAATCCACAATATAAGTGCCAAGATAGATGATGAAACTCCTAGCCGAGGGTATTCGTGACACTCATTGGTATTGGTGAGAAAAACAAAAACAAAAAAAGTATGCCTCTGTTTTAAGGTTTGCATGTGTTGCCTATTTTTTCTCTTAAATGAATATATAAACTCCCTGAGGCAAAAGAGAGGTCAATGCCTTTATCAGAGTAAGTTTTTAATTTATACGGTACATGGTAAAAGAAATAATGAACAAAAATACATTTTCTTTTTTTCCTTTGAATTTAAGAGGAAGAATTTTTAAACTTGATTTAAAACACACACACACACACACATATACACACACACCCCCTACCTGGACAGGCATAGATTAATTTTTAGATAACGGTATCTATAGCAAACCCTTCCTCTATATTTTCCATAATAATAACCTTTGCCATGTATTTTCCCACAGTTAACACTTCCCGCAGGCCTCTTCAGATCGCCTCAGTCAGGAACATGTAATTACATGAAGGAGAATATTAAACACTAGTATGCTTCCATCAGAGCTCCTTGGGTTGGTGACAGTCGATTCAGTTCATTTCGGGGGACTGTTTGCTAAAAATCCAAGCAAAGCATAACAGAAACTATGGAAATTATGATAAATACCTCGGAACAAATGCACCCTGTTCATCCCGTTCATTTCAAGTTCAAGCACATTATTTGTGGGAAAATTTCACAGATAATTCATTTTGAAATTTGCTATTAGCTGTTAGTGATAATCATAAAATGATTTATGACAGAATAATTGGAGTCCACTTTGTGCATTTCCCTCTCTATCCCGTGTCCATGTCTGCCCAGATTACTCCAGGACTCTCACTATAAAGAACAGTTTACGTAATAAGAATATCAGTAAAAATCTACTTCTTACAGTCATGTGAAGACTAGGTAACATTTCCCTTAGTTTCATTTCTTTACTAAACTACTCCTATTGTATTTCTTATAAATGAAATATAATTTATTAGAAACATTTGGGCATTGAAGAACTTGTAGTCAGGCACCATTGTTTTATATATCACCATTTTTTAAATATTGGGCAACTTCAAAGAGTCTTCACCAAGCCTGCTTCAGATAATAAATCATTATTAGTTTCTTGATAACATTTTAAAACTCTTTGCATTTTTTATTTTGCTTTTACATGGTATCTCTAAGAAGAAATAAACAATGGCACAGGGAGTAATGCCTACTTCTAAGCTTTCTATGATATTTCAAAAGTTTTGCTCAAATCTATACAGCTATTGGCAAAAATTGAACTAGCCGTCAGTGCATCTGATTTGGGCTATTAAGTTGGGTAATTTTGTTCCTAGGCTAATATTTAAGTAGCAAAGCTATTAAGAAACAATAGCAGAGTTGCAGTAGTAGCAAGGAAAGGACTGAAATCACAGGTAAAGGTCCTCTTTAACCATTAGATTAGTTATTTTCACTTAGTGTGTTCCCGGAAATACTTGCTTAGTACCATTTGGACTGGTGAGTGCAGGACGGCAGCTGGCCTGGAGCATGACTGCACCAAGTACCACTGAGCAACTCAAGCACCATTATTATAGGGTGGATAATAGATAGAGTGGCCATAAAGTTCATGTGAAATTTAAAATATTTGTCTAGTTATATATTTTATATTTTATATTGTCTCTCTATTTATATATATATAATATATATTTATTTTGTATTTTAATAAACATGAATGTTTCCATATTATTGGTACAGTTAGACAAATTCTCCCAACTCTTAGCTGAAATTACAAGGTAATACAAGATAAATATCTGATGAAGAGCACTTTTGAAATAAGGTGGCCTGTGGCTTTCAGTCACACATTACTGATCGCAAATACTCGACCGTCTGAGAGTAGAAAACAACACTGCTGCTTTGTGTTAGGACTGAGTAAGATAAAACATATCAGTCATTAAAACTAATCAATCCTCCCATGCTTATTTGAGACTCAAAGGGAAGAATGGGTTCCGTGGTTCTTCCCAGGATTATCTTGAAGATTAGCTACATTAATATGTCCACAATCCTCAAAGAAATTAGTAACTAAAGAGATAATTGTAACACATCTTTCTTAAAGAAAATATATCTTACTTTCATTTATGAATATTTCATGAATACTTAGTCTGGGCCAGCTGTGGTACCAGCTGTTAGGAATCAAAGATGAACAGAACATAGTTCGTACCTTGAAGGAAGATTTGGCCTTGTACTGAGCTCTGTTTAAAGGGTTAAATTGTCTTTGGGAAGCCATTGAGTGTGGCTTTTGTCTTCTTCTGTCCCCACAGCAAAGTGTTTAGCATAGCATAACCTTCTCCTCCGAAGGCTGACAGTCCCTAGTTCCCCCCTGTATACCCGCAGCCCTTCCTGGGGCAGCCTTTACACACTTTACTTGACTGGTCAAGTAGCCTCCAGGGTGTGATCAGAGAAGCTATTGAGTGCCTTTTTTCAGAGTGAGCTGATATCTTTATACCCACCCTTCCTGTTGAAACAGAATTCTCACAGCAGGGTAGATAAGGCCTTCAAGATCCCCACCTTCCTCTGCAATAGCATCCAAGTTTTGCCCCCCCCCATCTCCCTTTCACATGTAAGTTCTCCATCAGCATCCTCTAAAGGCACCATCTTTGTAAAGACTATGCTGTATTCCATCTTGTAGATATTTCTTTCTGAATGAGACTCAGTAAATTTCTTGTTTCTAGGCTCAGCACCTGTGGCTCAAGGATCTAAGGCGCCAGCCACATACACCTAAGGTGGGTTCAAATCCAGCCTGGGCCCGCAAAGCAACAATGATATCTGCAAACAAAAAATAGCCAGGCATTGTGGTGGGTGCCTGTAGTCCCAGCTACTTGGGAGGTGGAGTCAGGAGACTCGCTTGAGCCCAGGTGTTGGAGGTTGCTGTGAGCTGTGATGCCCCGGAACTCTACCCAGGGGGACAGCTTGAGGCTCTGTCTCAAAAAAAATATTCTTGTTCCTAGAAATTCATCCATTTCTTTTAAGTTATTTGATGTGTTGATGTACAGTTGTTGACAGTGGTCTCCTATGATCTTTTATGTTTTTGTTGTATCAACCGTAATGTGTATACAAGTTTAATATCCAGCATATAAAGGTCTAAAAAGTTCCAAAATACAATTTTTTTTGAGCACCAACATCACACTCCAAGGAAATGCTCAGTGGAGTATCTTTGGGTTAGGGAGGCTGAACCAGTAAATAGTGTAATTATTCCAAATTCTGAAATTGTCTGATGTCTGTTCCAAGCACTGTGGATAAGGAGAACGCAACCTGTAATACAGAGCCTTAACAAAAAAAGTATATTCTGTCATTCATTACAACGTGACTGGAACTGATGGACATTATGACAAGTGGAATAAGCTAGCATCGAAAGACAAATAGCATACGATCTCACTTATTACATATGGAAACTAAAAAAGCCCTTCTCATAGAAGTCAAAGGTAGAATGGTGGTTACCAGAGGCTGTAGGGAAAGGAGAGGGATGAGGAAGGCGATGTGGCTGTGTAGGTGCAAAGTTCCTAACTAAAGGAATGAGCTTTCATGATATATTGTAATGTACGGTGATGCCAGCTCATAACAATGTACTGTACATTTCAAATTTACTAAAGAAGTAGATAAAAACATTCTCCTTACAAAACAATTAAGTTGGTGCAATGATTGTTAATTAGCTTGACTGAAGCTTTTTGCAGTGTATTCATGGATCAAAACATCTCACTGTACCCCATAAATACGCACAATTACTATTTACCAATTAAAAATATATAAATGGCTTTTAGAAGACATTTTCTTCCATCACTGTGCACAATTGGTAGCACTTCCTAAAAGAAGCCATCCTGTCCCTTCCTGTCCCCTTCCCTGCTGTACTCAGCATCCCCCTCATCACACCTCCATCCATAGGGACATAAGATGCCCCTGGTGCAGGCAGCAGTCACTCAGGATTTATAGTTCTGCATCTTCAGAGTATCTTAAACAGGTACGTGGCCTGGGCTTAGCCTACTTTTCCAAATAAAACAGGTCTGTAGAGGATGTTTGGTGTTGGACATCTGGAAGAAAGAACGGAAAAGATGAAGGGAGGAGGGAAGAAGGAAACGTAAGGAGCACAAGAGGAAATGAAATTGGTGTAGGGTTTGCGATGAAGGGCCTGAGCAAGATTCAAGGAGCTAGCGTGTCAATTAAAAACAAATTTCTTATCCACGAAGCACTATGTGATAAAAGAAGTGAAAACCGAAAATAAAAATACCTACATTTGAAATATAGACCTTTCACTTAGATATCAGGAGACTTCTGGGAAGAACTTGGCCTCTTTTTTTTTTTTGCAGTTTTTGGCTGGGGCTGGATTTGAAACCACCACCTCCAGCATATGGGGCTGGCACCCTACTCCTTTGAGCCACAGGCACTACCCAAGAACTTAGCCTTAGTTATGATAAGAAATAAAGAAGAACGAGGCAAGCTCCAATTTTCTTACGGTGAGAATTAATGATGTAAAGTAGTTAAGGCCATGTGTCTGGGATTCAGAATTAGCAGTCACATTGCCATGAGGTTCCCAATCCTCTTTGTCCCTCAGCTTTTCTCTGTGTAATACAGAGAAACAATGATAGTCAGTCTTAGTTTACTGAGAAGATCAATTGATAGATGAATTTTAAACACCTAGGACACAGCAGTTGCTCAATAAATATTAGCCATCATTATTATGATCATCATGATGATTTCACAGATTTTAAAAGAATGATAGATTCTGTTAAATTCTTGTAAGATCACTATATAAACTATAAAGTGCTGGGACACAAACAGCAGCATCATTATTTTTCTTGGTGTTTTTGTTTCAAAAAATAAGTCTAAACATCCAAAGAATAAAACATTTGGAGGCCTTTTGATTAGTATTTATGCCTATCAATTAATATACCTGCATGTGATAGTCATTATTTCAATTACTGAGAAAACCTGCATTAATTCCTTATGTAACAAGGACTCCCATTTGTCACCAAATCCCCTGACAATGTTCTTACAGGAATCATAATTTTAAAGAGACTTGCAGGTTCATTAAGACTAGGGTGATCATCTACCCAGATTTGATCTGAGATCCTGGTTTATTCCTGCTTCCTTGGCTTAATAGCAAATAAAATCCTTTTGTTTGCAAAAATTTCCTGGTTTAGATAATGAATCAAATGGTCATTATCCTTAACAACCCATGGAAATTATGCAGGACATGATCAGAATAATTTCCCTGGGTTCAGACCAAGCTCATGGGAGCAAGTGATATTAACCCCATCATTGCATAGACCTGCAGCCTTAGAATTCAGTTTCCTTGATAGTAAATTGGGACACTTATGACTTTCCCTTCCTACTTCACTTTTTGAAATTATTAATTGATGTAAGCATACTTTGAGTCTAAAAAACAAATTCTCTAATGTCAGTGTTAATTTTACAAATGTAAAGGTAAGAAAAATAAACTAGCTATAATGGAGAAGAGAAAAGTTAAGAGAGGGAGTAGGGAAGTAGGTTATTTTATCATTTAGGTTAAGGTTGCCCTTGGCCAGACTTCTTAAGTAAATATGAACAAATATCTGAATATCCAAACTAGGTCATAAAAGCCCTACTTTGTGGTGAAATTTAGAAACAATAAATAGGAGACAGCAAAGTGTGAGGGTCAGAAAGTCCTGGGTTCAGCACTTCCATCTGTCACCAGTTAGGCATGTAGTCTTGGGCAAAACAGATACAGCCTCTATTGACCTCATTCTTCTCATCAGTGGAATGGGAATAAAACTGTCTGCCTTTGCAAAATCAATGTGAGGCATTAGGTAGAGCATAATAATAATAAAATTATTATTATTCTCTAAAATAATTCTAAATAATTCTCTAAAAGAGGAAGATGTCCTGGCTCAGGGTGGGAATGGAATATAGATTTGTAGCCTGAAAGTTAATTAGACCCAGAAGTTCTAAATCCCTAATAAATAAAAGGAACTGAGTGTGGTATAAATGAGTGAATTTACACCCTCAATGCCTCACTTCTCTTGTATCAAATACTTTTTGAAGACAGAAATTAACCAACATCTTAATAAGTTTGAGTCTAAGAGCAATTTTCATCACACGTGATGCCAGTGAGTGAGATTTGCGGTGTTGGTGGCAGGACTCCGGTGGGAGAGAGGCAATGTTGCTGACTGAAGCTCAGGAATCTTTCTCATATTCCAATTTTACATGGGTTCTGAAACCAGAGAGAGACCATTTTTTTCTTTGTAGGTGAGAAGTACGGTAATGATGGATTTACTAACCTTGAGTGAGCCTGAGGAATCCAGAAGTACAGACTCCAAACATACTTTCAAATGCAGTGTTTCTGTGGTTCACTTGATGCTGGAGCTGAGCACAGAAAATGAAAATAAATAAATAAATAAAAGAATGGCACTGACTTCAACAACAGGAAAAGGAAAAGTATCTTTTGGACTCAGGTTATGCTCCCTTGGAATTTCTCCAAGGAACACACTTGATGGCTTTAGTTGTCATCAGAGACTTACTTACAGATGATCTTTTTTTTTTTTTTTAATTTCTTACAGCATAACTGCGTACATTAATGCAATCATAGGGTACAGTGTGCTGTTTTCATATACATTTTGAAATACTCTCATCAAACTGGTTAACATAATCTTCATGTCATTTTCTTAGTTATTGAGTTAAGACATTCATACTCTGCTTTTAGAAAGATTCACTGGCTCAGCACCTGTGGCTCAATCGGCTAAGGCGCCAGCCACATACACCTAAGGTGGCGGGTTTGAATCCCCAGCCCGGCCCGCCAAACAACAATGATGGCTGCAATCAAAAAATGGCCGGGCGTTGTGGCGGGC
>CAUYQV010115562.1:0-16190 GCA_963574575.1 Galagoides demidoff
CTGGATTTGGGATTGGAATGTTCTTCCTTTTCCAGCTGCTTGAGATGTCCCATTAAGTTGTTAACTTCCTCTCTTTCCGTTCTCTTGAGGAAGGCTTGCAATGCTATAAATTTCCCTCTTAGGACTGCCTTTGCGGTATCCCGGAGGTTCTGATAACTTGTATCTTCATTATCATTTTGTTCTAAAAATTTGGTAATTTCCTTCTTGATCTTGTCTTTGTACGAGTCTGCAGATTCCTGTTGTTGCTGAGTTCAACTTTTATTCCATGATGGTCCGAGAAGGTGCATGGCATAATTTCTATTCCTTAAAATTTGCTGAGGTTAGATTTGTGGCCTAAGATGTGATCGATTTTGGAGTATGTTCCATGTACTGATGAGAAAAATGTGTATTCAGTTTTGTTAGAATGAAATGTTCTGTAGATGTCTGAGAAGTCCAGAAGTTGAATAGTTAACTTTAAGATTTCTTTGCTAAGCTTCTTATTGGAGGATCTATCCAATACTGCCAAAGGAGTTTTAAAATCTCCGACTATGATGGAGCTGGGAGAAATCAAGTTGCTCATACCAGTTAGAGTCTCTTATAAATTGAGGTACATTCTGGTTGGGTGCATAGATATTGATAATTGAGATCTCATCATATTGAGTATTGCCCTTAACAAATATAAAGTGGCCATCTTTATCCTTACTTACTTTTGTTGGTTTAAAACCTAGTGTATCTGCGAATAAAATTACAACACCTTCTTTTTTCTGCTTTCCATTAGCCTGGAATATAGATGACCATCCCTTCACCCTGAGTCTATATTTGTTTTTTAAGGTAAGATGAGATTCCTGGATACACAGATGTCTGGTCTGAGTTTCTATATCCAATCAGCCAGTCTGTGCCTCTTTAGGGGACAATTTAAGCCATTCACATTGATTGAAATTATTGATAAGCCTGACAAAATTTTAGGTATCGAGTTGTTCAAAAGTCCAGTAGACGTTTTTAATCCTTTCACCACTGTAGAAGTTGGAGTTTGATCAATAGTTTCTGAATTGCTTTACTTTTGTGGTGGAGGATTACACTGGTCATTATGGAGGATAGGTTTGAGAATTTCCTGGAGAGTTGGTTTAGTTATGGCAAATTTCTTAAACATGTGAATATTGTTAAAGTATTTAATTTCTCCATCATAGATGAAACTCAGTTTAGCTGGATACAGGATCCTGCGTTGAAAGTTATTTTGTTTTAAGAGATTAAATGTCGATGACCACCCTCTTCTTGCCTGAAAGGTTTTGGCAGAGAGATCTGCAGTTATTCTAATATTCTTCCCCTTGTAGGTTATGGTTTTCTTATGTTTGCTTCTTTCAAGATTTCCTCTTTCATATTAACTTTATTGATTATGATGTGTCTGGGGGATATCTTATTCAGGTTGCATCGTGCTGGGGTTCTGAAGCTGTCTGCAATCTGAATTTCAGGATCTCTTGACATATCTGGAAAGTTCTCTTTCATAATTTCATACAGAAGAACCTTTGTGTTTTGTGAAGCAACTTCATCGCCTTCAAGGATTCCTATTAGGTGAATATTAGTTTTTTTTTTAATTATTCCAGAGCTCTCTGAGAGAATGATCTGTTTTTGCTTCCATTTCTGATTCTCTTTGGACATTTGGAGATATTCAGAAGCTTTGTCTTCTACATCTGAGATCCTTTCTTCTGCTTCCTGCACTCTGGTACCAAGAGATTCTACTGGATTTTTCAGATCTTTGAGGGCTGCAATCTCTTGCCTTAATGTTTCAAAATCTTTGGTGGTTTTGTCTTTGTTTTTTTTGTTGTTGTTGTTTGTTTTTTTTTGTGACAGAGCCTCAAGCTATCCCCCTGGGTAGAGTGCTGTGGCATCATAGCTCACAGCAACCTCCAACTCCTAGCCTCAAGCGAGTCTCCTGCCTGAGCCTCCCAAGTAGGGACCACAGGTGCCCGCCACAATGCCTGACTATTTTTTGCTTGCAGCCATTATTGTTGTTTTGGCAGGCCTGGGCTGGATTCGAACCCACCACCTTAAGTGTATGTGGCTGGCGCCTTAACCACTTGAGCCACAGGCACTGAGCTAGGTGGTTTTGTCTTTGAATTAGTTGAATTCTTGAGTGAACTTTTGGAATGCTCCTTGAATTTCTAGTTCTCTCTTTGCCTTTATTCTATTAATCTTATTTGCGATCCAAATTCTGAATTCAATTTCTGACATCTCAGCCATCTGTTTATATAGGGCATCTTCAGTTTTGTCTGCCACATCCTTTCTTGGGGGGGTTGATCTACTCTGGTTATTCATATTACCAGCCACACCCTTTCTTGGGGGGATTGATCTACTCTGGTTATTCATATTACCAGAGCTTTTCTGCTGATTCTGCCCCATGATTATTTTACCCTGTTTGACTTTTCCCCTTGAGGTTTGTCAAGGACCTGTATGATGTTATGGCCTGAGAGACTGGGGACCTGCTTGGTGTGGTGGGGCTAAGTGGCTCTGTCTTATTTTCAGCAGGTCTCTATCCTACCCTAGTGAATCAGTTTCTCTTGGCTGAAGTCTCTGCTGTGGACAAATACCAGCAATTAAGTCACCCTGCCCCCCCCCAAACAACAATTGGGTAAGGAAAATCGAACCTTCCCTCAACCATACACCCAGGGTGCCCCTTTGAATAGTCTCTGGGTAGTCTGCCTGGTTTAAGGGGTGCAAATCAGTTGTTCCAGTCAGCACCCATTTCAGGTGGAAAAGTTCAAATATTTCCGGCAGCTAGATAAGAGAGTTCTGCTCGCAGCTCAGATATAAGTTGCTCCAGTGCTCCGTGAGGGCAAAGGGGCTCACCCAGCAAATGGTTTAGTCTGGGGAGATTAATACCTCCTTCCCCACCTTGCACCCAGTCACTCATAATCTTCCAGGTCTGTGACCCTATTCACTCCAGTAGGCAACTGCTTCCGGGGTTTACAACTGCCAAAATCACCCAGAAATCTGCATCCGGCAGGGGGGCCTTATGTGTTTAAATTAGGCTGTGAATGTTCTCTTAATTACAGCCCCTGTCCTGGCTAGATTCTTCTGCCAAGTCAGAGGCTGCTAGAGCTGGTGAAGAACTCAGCTCTGGGCAGCAAGCACATTAGCATTTACACTCAGGTGTCAATTCCAGCCCCTGCCTGCCCACTGCCTTTGTCTGAGCAATATTCTCCTGAGGGCTAGTGCTAATGGTCTCTTCACTTACGAAAGTTACCAAGTCCGTTCAGACTGTGGCTGCTGTCCAGAACCTCTGGCTGCCCAGAGAGACAGGGCTTGCCTATCTGGAATGGTGTCAGTTCATAGCTCAGGATGCCATTATTGCTGTATGGCTTCCTCTGAGCCAACTTTCTTCTCCTCACTCCTGTGCCATAGTCAGCACAAAGCAGCACCAGCCCTTTCCCCCTCTACTTCTCTCAATGAGATGCTCAAGAATTTGAACTCCATAGGTAACAAACCTCCAGATCTTGGGGTAGGGGGTGGGGAATCCTCGGAGTTCAATGTTGCAGGTGGGGAATATATACAGTTTTATACAGTTTTATGCCTGGCAGGAGCATACTGTGGCACAGCAGCAGGGGTAGGAGGTCCAGTTTTTAGGGGGTCTTCCCATGGTCTAGAGTGGGAGGATGTTTGAACTCTGCTTGCTTGTTTGCATGGAGTAACTGGGAGCCCTTGTTGTGGGGGAGGGGACCCCCATCCGCTTGGTGGTGGATTTTGTACCTTTTGATTGTATTTTTGGGGTCACAGCTCACCTCAGGAAGGTTGAAGCTCACTCTTCAATCTTCTCTCTTGGCTCTACTCCAAACCATCAGCTCCCTTGCTAAACTTCTATCGTTTAAGCCTCTTTCTGGGCTCAGCACCTGTGGCTCAAGTGGCTAAGGCAGCAGCCACATACACCTAAGATGGGGGGCTCAAATCCAGCCTGGGCCCACCAAAACAACAATGATGGCTTCCACAAAAAAAAAAAAATAGCCAGGTGCTGTGGCGGGCACCTGTGGGCCCAGCTACTTGAGGCTGAGGCAGGAGACTCACTTGAGCCCAGGAGTTGGAGGTTTCTGTGAGCTGTGATGCCACAGCACTCTACCCAGGGGGATAGCTTGAGGCTCTGTGTCAAAAAAAAAGAAAGAAAGCCTCCTTCTGGATGGGAACTTCTGTAAAAAGCTGGCTGCAGTCTGCCATCTTGCCTTCCCCCACCCCCCGTTTTTTGATTTTTGATAAACCAATTAAAAATATAAACTGGGGGAAAGATTCTCTATTCAACAAATGGTGCTGGGTGAATTGGCTTGTGACCTGTACAAAACTGAAACTGGACCCATACCTTTCTTCTCTAACAAAAATTGACTCTCATTGGTCAAATGACTTAAACTAAGACATGAATCAATAAAAATTCTTAGAGAGAGTGCAGGGGAAACACTTGAAAAAATTGGCCTGAGTGAATACTTTATGAGGAGGACACCTCGGGCAATTGAAGCAACATCAAAAATACATTACTGGGATCTGATCAAAGTAAAAAGCTTCTGCAGTGCCAAGAACATACTAAGTGAAGGAAATAGACAGCCCTCAGAATGGGAGAGGATTTTTGCAAGTTATTATTTCCAACAAAGGTCTAATAACCAGAATCCACAGTGAACTCAAACTTATTACTCAAAAAAACCCCAAGAGATCCCATTTCATCGTGGGCAAGAGACTTGAACAGAAGCTTCTCTGAAGAAGACCAGTGCATGGTCTACAGACACTTGAAAAAATGCTCATCATCATTAATCATCAAAGAAATACAAACCAAAACTACTCTGAGATACCATCTAACTCCAGTAAGAGGAGCCCACATCACAAAATCCCAAAACTACAGATGTTGGTGTGGATGTGGAGAAAAGGGAACACTTCTGTACTGCTGGTGGGAATGCAAGATAGTACGTTCCTTTTGGAAGGAAGTTTGGAGAACACTCAGGGATCTGTATGTAGATCTGCCGTTTGATCCTGCAATTCCTCATCTAGGTGTATATCCAAAGGACCAAAAATCATTTGGCAATAAAGATATTTGCACCAGATTGTTCATTGCAGCTCAGTTTATAATTGTCATGTCATGGAAGAAGCCCAAGTGCCCACTGACCCATGAATGGATAAATAAATTGTGGTATATGTATACCATGGAATACTATGCAGCATTAAAAAGTGAAGACTTTACCTCTTTTATGTTTACATGGATGGAGCTGGAAAATATTCTTCTTAGTAAAGTATCTCAAGAATGGGAAGAAAAATCCAATGTACTCAGTACTACTGTGAAACCAATTTATAATTACTCACACTTGTATATGAAAAATGAAACTCAACTATAGCCTAGGATGAAGAAGAGGAGGGGAAGGAGAGGGGAAGGGAGGGCTTGATAGATGGAGGGTTGGTAGGGGGACCACATCTATGGAGCATATTGCAAGTACAAGTTGGATCTATCAGGTGTAGAACACAAATGTCTTAATGCTGTAATTGGGTAAATGAGGTGAAGGCTATGTTGACCAGTAGGACATAAGCACTCCAATTTGTACAAATAATCAAAACATTGAATCCCATAATGGCATAAATGTATTTATGATCTATGTACAAGTGACTTAATAAAAAAAAAAAGGAGGGTGGCGCCTGTGGTTCAATGAGTAGGATGCCAGCCCCATATACCGAGGGTAGAGAGTTCAAACCCAGCCTTGGCCAAACTGCAACAGAAATATAGCTGGGTATTGTGGTGGGCGCCTATAGTCCCAGATACTCGGGAGGCTGAGGCGAGAGAATCGCCTAAGCCCAGGAGTTGGAGATTGCTGTGAGCTGTGTGATGCCACAGCACTCTACTGAGGGCAATAAAGTGAGACTGTCTCTAAAAAAGAAAAAAAAAGAATTAAAAAAATGCCCTGGTTCAAATGGCTTCACACCAGAATTCTATTAAACCTTCAAAGAAGAGCAGAGATTATTCCAAAAAATTGAGAAGGAAGTAATCTTCCCCCAACACGTTCTATAAAACTATAAAACAAACATCACGTTGATACCAAAACCAGGAAAAGACCCAACTAAAAAGGAGAAGTTCAGACCAATTTCACTAATAAATATAGATGCAAAAATCCTCAATAAAATTCTAGCCAATAGGGCGGCACCTGTGGCTCAGCTGGTAGCGCACCATCCCCACATACCCAGGGTGGTGGGTTCAAACCCAGCCCCAGCCAAACTGCAACAAAAAATAGCCAGGCATTGTGGTGGGCACCTGTAGTCCCAGCTACTTAGGAGGTTGAGGCAAGAGAATTGCCTAAGCCCAAGAGTTGGAGGTTGCTGTGAGCGCTGATGCCACAGCACTCTACAAGGGTAACAAAGTGAGACTCTGTCTCTTAAAAAAAAAAACTTCTAGCAAATAGACTACAGCTTCTCATTAAAAATGTCAATACATAATGAGCAAGTAGGTTTCATCCCAGGGATGTAAGGCTGGTTTAACATATGCAAGTCCATAAACATAATCTACCATATCAACAGAAGCAAAAACAAAGACCATATGATCCTCTCACTAGATGCAAAAAAAAAAAAAAACCATTCAATAAAATTCAACATCCTTTTCTAATTATAACTATGAAGAATATAGGCATTGGCGGCACATTTCTTAAACTGATCAAGCTATCTATGACAAACCCACAGACCATATTTTACTGAATGGAGTAAAACTGAAAGATTTCCACTTAGAACTGGACCAAAGTTGTCCTCTATCACCACTAGTATTCAACATAGTGCTGGAAGTTCTTACCAATACAATCAGGCAAGAGAAGGTAATAAAGGGCATCCAAATGGGGGCAGAGGAAGTGAAGCTCTCCCTTTTTCACAATGATATGATCTTATACTTAGAGAACCCCAAAAACTGAACCACAAGACTTCTGGAAATGATAAAAAACAATACAGTAATGTCTCAGGATATAAAATCAGTGTCCACAAATCAGCAACCTTTGTATATGGTGGACTTACTGAGTGGCCCACATATCAGGCATAAGGTTTGTCCTTTGAAATTTACATTGAGCTGTCCACCTTCAGTATATAGGGCTCCTGGAGCACAGTAGTTCTGTTGTTAGTGATTTCAAGTGAGAAAAGTAGAAGAAGATTAGATTGGAGAAATCTAGAATTCAGGATCCAGTTCAGCCTGCGGGTAGATAATAAAACATCAAAAACAATGGACAGGGATATAATCTAATAACAGGCATATTCTACTTTTATTTTGAAACATAATTTTTTTCTCTACAATTACCCCATTTCTACTGAAGATTTAGTGTGATTATTTTTATGTTGTCCATAAAATACTTCTAATCTCATGGCCTGACAACTTTCCTATATATCAGTATAGGCTTCCTCATCATAATAAGACTTTTACATCTCTTAATTTTTTCCTTGCTTAGGAATACCTCCTTGGCTTGGCAGGATAATGCTGTAGTTAGAGTTTAGTTTCTGTGGCATCATATAACATGTACAAGTGTGGCAAAAATAGTAACTGATCATGCGGGTTTTGGAATTTTTTTTTTTTTTGAGACAGAGCCTTAAGCTATTCCCCTGGGTAGAGTGCTGTGGCATCACAGCTCACAGCAACCTCCAGTTCCTGGGCTCAAGCGAGTCTCCTGCCTCAGCCTCCCAAGTAGCTGGGAACACAGGTGCCCACCACAATGCCCAGCTATTTTTTGGTTGCAGCCACATTGTTGTTTGGTGGCCCGGGCTGGATTCAAACTCGCCACCTTAGGTGTATATGGCTGGCATCGTAGCCACTTGAGCCACAGGCACCGAGCTTGGAATTTTTTATATTCAATCTCAGATGGACTTTATAAAACTTCTTAAAGCTAAGAAACCAAAACAAGGACTCACTATCAGGCTGCTTCTGTAGCATCTATAAATTTAGGTGAATTCCTCTCTTCTCAAGGTCTCCAAAGTATCTTTAAATTCTGGACCTGCTAGGAAGTGACATTTTTACTCGTTAAAAAGCCACAAAATCTTAAAACCAGAGGTATTCTATGTACATTCTAGTCAAAGCCTTAGCAATATAACCATTGTTTGCAGTTGTGTGTTGATATAAAGAGAAAAGATTCTTACTGAATTTATGCAAGTAGTTACATATTGCCGTGAAAATAAGAATACTTACTAATTGCTTCTGAATTCTGGAGTGAATCAGGCAGAAAAATTAAATATTTCAATTCTGTTTATAAAAGTATTACCAACTTGTTATAAAGTATAGATAGTTTAATAGGAAAAACAAAATAGTTCCCTTAGACCTGGAAACAAAACATTAAAATTAAGAACCAGAAAAATTTCAAGAAAGTCATAAAAACATCTTTATCAATATATTTAGACCCATGTACTTTAATTCTTCTGGTTATTCTTGGGATAGCACTTTCACAAAGCCATCAGTTTCTTCATTAGAATTCAGAAATTCTTACCCAATTTGATGGTATGATTTTTATCAGAAACCTGTATTTGTCTTTCCATCAATTTCTTTGCAGATGAAAACATTTTTGGATTATAGTTGCTTGCAAAAGATTTCAGGAAAACATAAGACTAAAACAACTATCTATAAATGAAAAGACTCAAAATGGCCATGGTTAAAGGTTTGATAAGAATTCATTATAATCAGCATTGGAGAAGTAAATTTGATTATTTCTGTGGCATACATTTTAGGATAAGAACTGAAATTATGATGCATAACACCATATATGGACATATCAGATTTTAGGAATTTCATATGATTTGTGAAACACTATGAATAAACAAACCTATAAATATAACTTAAAGAGGGTTTAGAGTAGGTGCAGTAGCTCATGCCTATAATCCTGGCACTTTAGAAGGCAGGGCCAAGAAGGATTGGTTGAGGTCAAAAGTTTGAAACAAGCCTGGACAACCTAGTGAGACCCTGTCACCCTCAAAATTTAAAAATTACCTGGGCATGGTGGCATGCAACTATAATCCTAGCTACTCAGGAGGATGAGGTGGTAGGATAGCTTGAACCCAGGAGTAAGAGGCTGCAGTGAACTATGATCCCACCACTGCCTTCCAGCCCGGGTGACAAAGTGAGGGTCTGTCTTAAAAAAATAAAAATAAGGGCAGTGCCTGTGGCTCAAAAGGGTAGGGTGCTGGCCCCATATGCTGGAGGTGGTGGGTTCAAACCCAGCTCTGGCAAAAAAAAAAATGAAAATGAAAATAAAAATTAAAAAGGCTCAGCATTTGTAGCTTGGCAGCTAGGGCACCAACCACATACACCAGAGCTGGCGGGTTCAAATCTAGCCCAGGCTTGCCAAACAACAATGACAACTACAACCAAAAAATAGCCAGGTGTTCTGGCAGGTGCCTGTAGTCCCAGCTACTTGAGAGGCTGAGGCAAGAGAATTGCTTAAGCCCAAGAGTTTGAGGTTGCTGAGGGCAACACAGTGAGACTGTCTTGAAAAATAAGTAAATATGGCTTGGTGCCTGTGGCTCAAGTGGCTAAGGCGCCAGCCACATACACCTAAGGTGGCAGGTTTGAATCCAGCCTGGGCCTGCCAAATAACAATGACGGCTGCAACCAAAAAATAGCCAGGCATTGTGGCAGGCGCCTATGGTCCCAGCTACTTGGGAGGCTGAGGCAGAAGACTCGCTTGAGCCCAGGAGTTGGAGGTTGCTGTGAGCTGTGATGCCACAGCACTCTATCCAGGGGGACAGCTTGAGGCTCTGCCTCAAAAAAAAAAAAGAAAAATAAGTAAATAAATAAATAAGAGGGTTTAGCATCACTTATTATTTGGCTATATTTCTGATACAATTTAACATAAATTATAATAATAATTAATTAATAAGCCTAATTAACTTAATAGTTCTCTTTTACAAATCCTTTGAGACATTCCAGGGGCCCTCAGTACATTCCAAAGTTAGTTCAAGGTCACAAAGAATTTAGAATCTGATTTTGAGAACTTTATCAACAGTGTTAAAAAGTTTAGAGTACTTGAATACATAGTACACTTCAAAGAGCAAATACCTTAAATTATGTAGTTGTAAAAAAAATTCATATCTTCAGACTGATACTATATTTGCCATTAATACTTGTGCCATTAATACTCATTGTGCCATTAATACTAAAGCTAATTTTACTAAAACTTCATAAATAATTCTATGCAGTCATAACCAGCTTGACTACACATGAAATTTCCTTTTTTTTTTTTTTCTTAAAAGACTGGCCTTGAACTCCCAGACTCAATCTATCCTCATACCTCAGGTTCCCAAGTAGATGGGGCTATAGGTGCATGCCACCATGCCCAACTGAAATTTCCTTTTTAAAATTTTTCTCTTGAGAACCCAGGACGCGGAAGACTGGGGTCCCAGCCATGGGGGAACCCACAGGCCCAGGGCTAGGATGCACCACCAAGGGGTGGGAGACAGCGCCATTGCCAAGAAGAAGATTGCCAAGGCCAAACATAAGGAGAGAAGGACTGTCTTGGTGGAGGATCAATTGGCCCAGTTGTCGAAGCAGTTGGACATGTTCAAAACCAACCTGGAGAAATCTGCCAGCAAGCACAAGCAGGAGATCTGGAAGAATCCTCAGTTCTGTATGCAGTTCCAGGACATGTTTGCAACCATTGGTGTGGATCCTCTGGCCTCTGGAAAAGGATTTTGGTTTGAGATGCTAGGTGTGGGGGACTTCTATTACAAATTGGGCATCCAGATTATCAAAGTCTGCCTGGCGCTAGAGCACCAGAATGGACATCTGATAACTCTGGAGGCACTACATCAACAGGTATTAAGAGGAAGGGGCAAATTCTCCCAGGGTGTCAGCCAAGACAACCTGATCAGGGCCATCAAGAAACTAAAAGCACTTGGCACTGGCTTTGGCACCATACCTGTGGGTGGTACTTACTTCTTTCAGTCTGTTCCAGCTGAGCTCAATGTAGATTACACAGTGTTGCTACAGCTGGCAGAGAAAAAAGGTGACATTTGCTCAGCACCTGTGGCACAGTTGTTACTGCACTAGCCACATACACCGAGGGTGGCGGGTTCGAACCCGGCCTGGACCAGCTAAACAACAATAACAACTGCAACAAAAAATAGCCAGGCATTTTGATGGCCGCCTGTAGTCCCAGCTACTTGGGAAGCTTAGGCTGGAGAATCACTAGAGCCAAAGACTTTGAGGTTGCTATGAGCTGTGACGTCACAGCACTCTACCAAGGGCAACATAGTGTGACTCTGTCTCAAAATTAAGAAAAAATGGTGACGTGACTGTCAGCATAAATTAAAACTGGTCTTAAATGGGAGACTGACCAAGTGTGGCTAGTGCTGGAACACCTGCTGAAGGAAGGGCTGGCCTGGCTGGACTTGCAGACCCTAGGAGAGGCCCACTACTGGCTGCCAGCTCACTTCAGTAACCTCTACTCCCCAGAGATTATAGCTGAGGAGGCCAGAGAAGCCTTCCCCTGACTGATACTGTGGAATGGCACATAATAGCAGGCAGGGAGAAGAGGGAAGACCTATTAGTGAATAAACCTGGACAATTTTGTTTATATAAAAAAAATTAGAAAAAGACTTCAAGTTTTCTTTCTTCTCCCAATATTTTTTTCCAAAATGTCTTCATATTACATTTTTATTGGAGAAAATCTCATTTATCCAGTAAGGATAACTTGAGTAACACAAAAATAAAATAAAATAAAATTTTTTTTTCTTGGGACCTGCACCTCTCACCACTTACAAAAATTAGCTCACAATAAATAAAAATTTAAATCTAAAAAATTTCTTTCACAAACCTTTTACAACTTTTTCATGTCCGTTTAGTTTATCCTACTTCTTTCCTATTGTGAAATAAGAAATCATACTACTTTAGCACAAAAATTACTTTCTTTTTCACGTAACAACAAACCAATAACAAAAAAACAGATAATCATAACTTTCCTTACCAAGCGTATATTATTTTTTTCATACAGAGTTGTTTCCCTCATTGTTTCCAGTTTAAGTTTAATAACATATTAATTAGAATCTTTAAATCCTTAGTAACCTTACTTTATAGTGATGACTTAGGAAGTAAGCAATTTTGAACTGTCTGCCATATATGAACACTTTGTGAAAACATTTATAATTTCTAGAAACATATGGCTGCCCCTAGTACATCTTTACTAACAGATCTAAATATCTCCAATTCCTCTGTAATAAGTCAGAAGTAGATAAGCTTAAACTCATGTTCAGTAATTAATGTTTCACCATTTTAATTTGCTTAGAGATATCCTGGAAATGTAATGAATATCTGCTCTTAATATAATTTTAATATTTCAAGTTACAAAATTTTACTATTTTTAAAAAACATTTTACAACTATTTTTAAGTAGACATTTTATAAAACAATTATTTTTGAAAAGTTTATTTATAAATGTTTACCCCACATTCTACTACTACCTAATCTACTCATTCTTTACAATTATGTTTGAATTGCTTACGAAAACTTTCATGAGACATTAGACAAAGCTAGCTAGCTATTGACAAAGTTCAGGAAGTATGCCTTCAAAATAAGCTGTATAGTGTATCGATAACTTCAAGCTGCACATATTTGAAAAACAGCAAATGCAAGAGGTTTTCTTGGAACTTCTCTTATCTATCTAAAGACAGATCGTCTAAGGAACTCAATTGCCGGGTGCGGTGGCTCATGTCTGTAATCCCAGCACTTTGGGAGGCCAAGCTGGGTAGATTGCCTGAGCTCAGCAGTTTGAGAGCACTCTGGGCAAGAGTCAGACCCTGTCTCTACTAAAGAATAGAAAAACTAATGGGGTCTTGTGGCGGGTACCTGTAGTCTCTGCTACTTGGGAGGCTGAGGCAAGAGAATTGCCTAAGCCCAAGAGTTGGAGGTTGCTGTGAGCTGTGATGCTAGGGCACTCTGCCGAGGGAGACAAAGTAAGACTCTGTCTCTAAAAAAGAGAGAGAGAGAAAGAGAAATAAACTAAAAGAAACTCAATTGTCACTGAACCTTCATAGTTTCATTGAGCAGGGAAGATTAACTCTTATAGGAGAGGAGACTAGAAGTTGATACCACACTGAGACATACTTTGTCATAGACTATCACCTCTTCTTCTAAGGGCCCATTCAACTTTCTCCCAAATTATTTACCCTTCCCTAAATTTCTTTCATCTCCTTTCCCATATCCCCTATAAAGAGGGCATATAAGCTAAATCTCTCTGGGGTTTTAGCTATTCTTCCAGTAATGCCCCCAGGCATGCAATAAATCTGTGCACCTCTTCTCCCATTAATCTGCCTGTTGTCAGTTTATTTTACAGAATTGGCTTTCTAACACTCAGAGGGTACAGGCAAAGTCTTCCCTCCCCTATACTATTATCTTACATCATTTTATTTTTGTTGGCAAATCAGTCAAGTATCAAAAATGCCACAGAAGTGGCCAGGCATGGTGGCTCATGCCTGTAATCCTTGCACTCTGGGAAGCTGAGGTAGGTGGATTACTGGAGTTCAGTTCAGTTCAAGACCAGCCTGAGAAAGAGTGAGACTACATCTCTAAACATACAAGGCATTGTAGCAGATACTCAGGAAGCTGGAGACAACAGCATCTGAGTCCAAGAGTTTGATGTTGCTGTCCATTGCAAGGTGGCTGAGACACTGTCTGAAAACAAAACAAAACAAAACAAAAGAAACACCCACAAAAGCAAAGAAACTAAAAAGATAAGCATGCTTCTAGCTTCTCTCTCATTTCTTCCACAACCGATATGCATCAAACAATTTCTTACTGCACATTTTAAAATGTTGAAGGGATAGTTTCATGGTCTTAAACATCTAGCAGAGACAACACAAACCACACAAACCAGCAACTCAGGAAAAAGTGTCGATTCTTAAAACATTTCAAGTTTTATTTTACTGACAAATCAAAACTAGCTATATTTACCTAATATAGATCTGCCTAAATTACATGAATTAGGAAAAAAATTGGATCAGTTTTTCCATTTCTAGAGTTTTACAAAGTTAATTTATGAGTACTCATTTATCCCAAAGCCAATCTAATTAAAATTCCCTTACAGAAATTTATATAGTATGGTAATACCCTCCAGAGGCAGAAAAATATACCTAATATACAAACAAACAGACACAAATATCTTTTACTTCCCATTAAGTGTTTTTTGAATTTACTAATTTCCAGATACTCCTACTACCCTTTCAGATTACAAAACTATCAATTGCCTATTCCATTACCTTAAGTGATTGTCAGCCAGCCACCCCTAAATTCAAACTTCCAAATGGATGGCTCATAGTAGAAAATTTACATCTCAAAGGCATGAAATTTATATTTTAAGTCTAAATACCATCATTTCCCCAAGCTTTCCAAATCACCATCTGTTTTTATTGAGTTCAAGGTAGAACCCATTAAATAAGCAAGGCAGAAAAAGCATTTTTGGTGGCTGCACTTAGCACAGACACCTTGAAACCTAAGGATTTGAGCGGGGTATGAAAGTGGCTGAAGAAGCAAACCCCCCTAAAACTGCCTCTAAAACTTACTGATAGCTTTCCTTTACACTTTGACCTGGAATAGCACTCTTCCTCTTCTCTGCCTTTATCACACATAAAGGTAATAACCCCCAACCATGAGAGGTGCAATTAAAGGTGGCAGTGATTGTACAAGTAAAATGACACGCCTCAAGGCAAACACAAAGGAGCTCAAGCCTGATGAAAGCAGTTGCAGGGACAGCAGGGTGTGGCTGCTGCAACTGCTACCACCACTACAAGCACCACCATCAACGCCAGCACCCCACCACCAAGAGCATTATGAACACCATCACCACAACCATCAAGTGCACCTGTGTAACCACCATCATGCCCAGCACCACCAATACCACCCTCCCCCTGACGAAGCCCTGCGGATCCCAAAACAAGGCCCAGCAGAACACAGTTGGACACGTCCCTCTGTACTGGGCAGGACAATCCACGCTCACCACCCAGGATGTCTTGACAGGAAAGGTGGATAAAAGTTTGTACCTTGCATGGTTGCTGTTCTAATGGGAATAGAAGGATGCACACATCCACATCCCTATCTATTTGGATTCAGGTGGATGGCAGGGCCAGCTCCTGTCCTCTCCTCTCCTCTCCAACACCTTCCCTCCCAGAAAGACATCCTGCTCCTTAGGAGTCAAGCCTCACAGACTCACACCTCACTCTGCCTGCATTCCCTCCCTCCCTGCAGAAATAACACCTCCCACCTGGGACCCTCTGGGTCCCTTCCCACTCTTAACATTCTACAGGACGAGACTCGGCCACACCCGCTTGGACCAGTGTCTCCCTTCCCTTAGAAGACTGCTAGCTTCTCAGCGTTCCAGGACGTGCCACAAAGCACGAGGAACTGGCCCTGGCCTCTGCCTTTCCGGATGGGCTGCGGCAAAGGGACCTGTCCTCCAAACTCCCTCCAGCCCCACAGACCAAGCTGGCCCCGACGGGTTGCCTCCAGGGAGGAAACGGGGGGGGGGGGGGGACGCGGGAACCAAGCCCCCATGGCACACGGCCACTTGCCATGACCCCTGGGCCAACCCGAGCTTCCCCTGGGAGAGAACCAAAGGCTCCATTCTTTCGGGTGAGATCCTGGCCCTGCGACCCTCACCAAGCCCAGAGGGGCACCCTCCCGCCCCAGGGAAGCCCAGAGTCCCCTCCCTCCTGATGAGGGGCCAAAGGCCTGGGTAAGCAACGGGCGGCACACGGGCAAGGCCCTGAGCCACAAACCACCACCAGGGACAGTGGCCCGGGCTCTACGCCTGCTGCCCGATGGCTTGGGACCTGGACACGCCAAGGAGGGGAAAGGGGAAAGAGGACAAGGGGGGGAGGTAAGGGGGATGGTTGTGGAAATGGGGGCCGGGGGCAGCGTGGCACCGTATGTCAAGTCGCTTGTGCCGGGCAACCACAGGACAGTGCGGATGCGCACCTCGCGGGATCCCACATGGCCTGGCTCCGACCCTAGGGAAACGGCTCGTCTCCCCGGCTGGCCGGCCATCCCCAGCCGCCAACCGTGGCTGCAGAAACCCCGGGGAGAAGAAAGAGACATCATCTCGGACACCCTTGCCCAGTGCTGTTCAGGGAGCGGGCAGCAGGCAAACTGCCCGGGGCACGGGCACGGAACTCCCTGCCCCAGCCTTGCGCTAGTCCCGCCCAGACATGGCCGCCACCAGGCTCCACAGCCTGGCCTTCCTCTAGCGGACCTCGGCC
>CAUYQV010115564.1:0-12249 GCA_963574575.1 Galagoides demidoff
TTTTCTTTTTTTTTTTTTTTTTTTTTGAGACGGAGCCTCAAGCTGTCCCCCTGGGTAGAGTGCCATGGCATCACAGCTCATAGCAACCTCCAACTCCTGGGCTCAAGCGAGTCTCCTGCCTCCGCCTCCCAAGTAGCTGGGGCCACAGGCGCCCGCCACAACGCCCGGCCATTTTTTGGTTGCAGCCGTCATTGTTGTTTGGCAGCCCAGGCTGGGGATTTGAACCCGCCACCTTAGGTGTATGTGGCTGACGCGTTAGCCGATTGAGCCACAGGCGCCGAGCCCAGAGCTTTTGTTAACAACAGAATTCACTCTTTATATCATACCGCATTAGGAAGACTCAGAACTATTGTACAGCAACATAATTCATTTATTCTGAGTTTTTCTAATGCAGTGTAATAAAAAGATATTTGTGTTTTCTGTTGTCACAGAGTCACAGATATTTCTGATAACTAGAATGGCTTGTTAGAGTCTCACTCTGTCAAGCTCACAGCAACCTCAAACTCTGGGGCTCAAGCAGTCCTCTTGGCTCAGCCTCTCAAGTAGCTGGGACTATAGGCACCTGCCACAACACCTGGCTAATCTAATTTTTCAATTTTTTAGTAGAGACAGGGTCCCTCTCTTGCTCAGACTGGTCTTAAACTGAATTCAAGTGATCCTTCTGCCTTGGCTTCCCAGAGTGCTAGGATTACAGTTGTAAGCCACCTAGCCCAGCCTCTTACATTCATATTTGAATAAAACGATAAATTTTAGGTAGAGGTTAGTGAATAAGGACTTATTTTTTTCCTACTTAAGGTCATGGACCACCCTGAATTCTATATATGGATTCACATCTGTGAACCCCCAGGTTAAGAAACCCTACTCTTAATTATCAGTCATGTCTTCCATTGAGCAACATTTACTGTGCCTCAAGATATCTACTGCCTGTCAAGCATTATGCCGACCTCTAAAGATTCAGAGTTCCTTAAGGCAGAGTCATTTCACTTTGGGTATTCATTCCCAAGAAAGAAGTAGACATGTAAAGGATGATAGTTCAGGATGCTAAATGCCAAAGGAGAGTCATTAAAGTTGGTTAGAACACAGAAGTGAATGTGTCTCTGCTTCCAGGAATCGGAGAAAGTTTTCTAAAGGATTGACATTTAAGATGTGTCCTGAAAGATAAAGAAGTTTGCCAGTGAGAGTTGGAGAGGAGAGCTTTTCAGATGAAGACATACATTTTCAGGGAATTTATCAGTAATTTAAATTTAATGTGGCTAGAGCATAGAGTATGTGTTAAACTCTAGTCATAGATGAGACTGGTAGTTGTTTGGAACCTGGTTGTAAAGGGCCTTGCTAAGGAGTTTGGACTGAATACTGAACTGAAAGGGAGGCATTCAAGATTTTCAAGGAGTGTGTATGATAAGGTTTAAATTTCAGGAGATAAATGGATTTTCTTTGGTAGGAGGGTAGACTGAAGAGCAGGGAAGAAATAATGAGGGTCTGAACTAACTCAAAGGCAGAGACTATGAGCATTGAATAGAGTTAGAATTTTCAGATGTTGATAATTGACATTGTGATTGGTTAAAAGGGGAAGGATTTTTAGATTTCTAGTTTGGGATGATAACTGTCAAAGAGGTAAAAAAAAAAAAAGGTGAGAGGAAAATGATGGGAGAACAGTCACACATAATAAGGGAAAAATAGTTTTTTGGTAGAGTAATAGACTTTTGGAACCATTGAAAGCTGTCAAGTGTACTATAGTTTTTTGCTTAAAATCAAAGGTAAGTATCAGCAGACATAAATAAAAGGCAGGGAAAAACATGCAGTCTCCTAGAGTATAGGAAAAACCACAGCTATCTACATCATGGGTCAGCAAACTGTGTTACATAAGTTAAATCTGGCCCACCACCTGTTTTTGCAAATAAAGTTTTATTGAAATACAGCAACACTCATCATTTATAAATTGTCTGTGGCTGCTTTCACATTATCAGTGGTGGAGTTGAGTAGTGACAGTGATGTTATGTCAGCTAATAAAGCTGAAAATACTTTTTACAAAAATGTTTGCTGGCCTTTGATTTATGTGTCTTCATGTTGGATTTTAAATCTAATTTACCACCCACTTTCTATATTATGAGGAATAACCATGTCATCTCTGTCCTTTGGCTGGATACCCCATGTTTTGTGTAGCTGAAGCATGACACAGACCCCCTGAATATTTTATTTTATTTTATTCATTTTTTTTTTTTTTGGCGTAGTTGGCCAGGCCTGGGTTTGAACCAGCCACCTCCGGCGTATGGAACTGGCAACCTACCTGTTTGAGCCACAGGCACTGCCCCCCTGAATATTTTATATCAGTGATGATGAGGCCTGCTGCTCTGAAGTGTGTTGTGTGGTAGTGCCAGGTTCATATACCTTAGACTGAGCCTGTTTGGGTAGTTTTCTGTTGAGTTGTCTTTTTCAAAAGATTTTTAAATTTTTTTTTGTAGAGACAGAGTCTCACTTTATCACCCTCACTAGAGTGCCATGGTGTCATGCAGCTTACAGCAACCTCTGGCTCTTGGGCTTAGGCGATTCTCTTGCCTCAGCCTCCTGAGTAGCTGGGACTACAGGCACCCATTGCAACACCGGCTATTTTTTTGTTGCAATTTGGCTGGGACCAGGTTTGAACCTGCCACCCTCGGTATATGGGGACAGTGCCCTACCCACTGAGCCACAGGCACCACCCTCAAAAGATTTTTTAATGTATTCTGATTATTAATCCTGTGTCATTTATATGTATTACAGATGTCATTTCCCAGTTTGTTGCTTATTTTAAAAATATGTCGGCTCGGCGCCTGTGGCTCAATCGGCTAAGGCGCCAGCCACGTACACCTAAGGTGGCGGGTTCGAATCCCCAGCCTGGGCCCGCCAAATAACAATGATGGCTGCAACCAAAAAATGGCCAGGCGTTGTGGTGGGCATCTGTGATCCCAGCTACTTGGGAGGCGGAGGTAGGCAACTCGCTTGAGCCCAGGAGTTGGAAGTTGCTATGAGCTGTGATGCCATGGCACTCTACCCAGGGGGATAGCTTGAGGCTCTGTCTCAAAAAAAAATTAAAAAATAAATAAAAAATAAAATTAAAAATAAAAATATGTCTAAGATGTCCTATGTTTAAAAGTTCTGAATTTTAGGGCGGGGTGCAGTGGCTCATGCCTATAATCCTAGCACTCTGGGAGGTCAAGGCTGGTGGATCGCCTGAGCTCAGTAGTTCATGACCAGCTTGAGCAACAGTGAGATCTCGTCTCTGCTAAAAGCAGAACAACTAGCCTGGCATGGTGGCAGGTACTTGTAGTCCCAGCTACTAAGGAGGCTGAGGCAGGAGGATCTCTTGAGCCCAAGAGTTTGAGACTGTTGTGAACTATGAAGACCACGTGGCACTCTACCCAGGGTGATGGATTCTATCCAGCTAGAATCTCTACCTCTTATCTTTGCCTTTAATGTTGAGCTCTTTTATCCATGTAGAATTGATTATCGTGTGTGGTGTAAGGTAGGGGCCAGTTTCATTTTTTTTACCGTGTATAACCAATGATTCCATCTCCGTTTTTTTTTTTTTTTTAAGACAAGAGTCTCATTCTGTTGCTCTAGGATAGAGTGCTGTGGCATCATAGCTCACAGCATCCTCAAATTCCTGGGCTCAAGGAATCCTCTTGCCTCAGCCTCCTAAGTAGCTAGGGACTACAGGTATGCACCACCATACCCGACCAATTTTTTCTATCTTTAGTAGAGAGTGGGTCTCACTCTTGCTCAGGCCAATCTTGACTTCCTTAGCTCAAGCAATCCACCTGCCTCACCCTCCCAGAGTGCCAGAATTATAGACATGAGCCACCTCACATGGCTATCACTATTTATTGAATGGAGCTTGCTTTCAAATTGTGAACTGGTTTTGGTGGAGTCTGTCTTAGGTCCTAATTTCAGCTGCTTGCTAAATGTGTGGCCTTGGGACAAATTATATAACCTCTTTGTGCCTTAAGTTCCTCATCTTTGTTTTACTTATTAATTTTTTTGAGACAGTCTTATCATGTCACCCTCGGTAGAGAGCTGTGGCATCACAGCTCACAGCAACTTCAAACTCTTGGGCTCAAGCAATTCTCCTGCCCCAGCCTCCCAAGCAGCTGGGACTACAGGCACCTGCCATAATACCTAGTTATTTTTTATTGTAGTTGTCATAGTTGGTTAGGTGGCCCTGGCCAGGTTTCAACCCGTCAACTTTGGTGTATATGGCCAGTGCTGTAACCACTGTGTTATGGACACTGAGCCAAGTTCCTCATCTTTAAAATAAAGATAATAGTATTTATTTCATAGGGATGTTGTGAGAATTAAACACCTCAATTCATGTAATGGGTAGAACAGTGCTTGGCACTTAGAAAATGCTTAATAAATATTGCTGTAGTGCTGTTCATTTCTGATTCCCCAACACCTGGCACAGAGTAGGAGCTCACTATGTTCAATTAAATTGTCAAGTTAATTTAGCTTTAAGGTCAAATTAGAATGGTGAAGGCTTAAGTGTTGCAGGCAATGCATCCAAGGAGAGGCTGCCTCAGACTGTGTGCTGAGATGGAACACCTCCCACACTATCACTTGTTTTGCAGAAAACTTCTGTAGCAGAGGATACAAACTGGCAACCTATGGTTAGATTTGACCTGTTGGGTTTATACAATATTTTTATTGTCTTAATGTTTTATTTATTTATTTATTTTGAAACAGAGCCTCAAGCTGTTGCCCTGGGTAGAGTGCTGTGGCATCACAGCTCACAGCAACCTCCAACTCCTGGGCTTAAGCAATTTTCTTGCCTCAGCCTCCCAAGTAGCTGGGACTACAGGCTCCTGCCACAATGCCCGGCTATTTTTGGTTGTAATTGTCATTGTTTGGTGGCCCAGGCTGGATTCAAACCTACCAGCTCTGGTGTATGTGGCTGGTGCCTTAGCCGCTTGAGCTACAGATGCTGAGCCTTCTTTATTTATTTTGAGACAGAGTCTCACTCTGTCACCCTGGGTAGCGTGCCATGGCCTTATAGCTCATAGCAACCTCAAACTTTTTTTTTTCTTTTGAGAGAGAGGCTCAAGCTGTCACCTTGGGTAAAGTACCATTGTGTCACAGTACGGTTCAGCTCACAGCAACCTCAAACTCTTGGCCTTAAGCAATTCTCTTGCCTCAGCCTCCCAAGTAGGTGGGACTACAGGTACCCACCACAATGCCCAGCTGTTTTGTTGTTGTTGTTGCAGTTGTCACTGTTGTAGCTGGCCTAGGCTGGGTTCGAACCCCCCAACCTGGATATATGTGGCCCGTGCCCTACCCACTGAGCTATGGGCACCGCCTGGCTATTTTTTTTTGTTGTTGTTGCAGTTGTCATTGTTGATTTTAGCTGGCCTGGGCTGGGTTAGAACCCAACAGCCTTATTGTATGTGGCCAGCCCATCAACCTCAAACTCTTGGGATTAAGTGATCCTCTTATCTCAGCCTCCCAAGTATCTGGGACTACAGGTGCCTGCCACAAGGTGGCATAGCTATATTTTTTAAGAGATGAGGTCTTGCTTAGGCTGGTCTTGAACTCCTGAGCTCAAGCAGTTCACCTGCCTTGGCCTGCCAGAATACTGAGGTTAGAAATGTGAGCCACCATGCCCAGCAGTGTTAAGATTTTATACAGACTTCTGAGTTACTGACTTATCTTTAAAAATTGGAAGATATGGACTGGGCACTGTGGCTCATGCCTGTAATCCTAGAACTCTGAGAGGCTGAGGCCTGTGGGTTGCCTGAGCTCACAGGTTTGAGACCAGCCTGAGCAAGAGTGAGACCCTGTCTCCAAAAATAGCCAGGCACTGTGGCATACACCTGTAGTCCCAGCTACTTGGGAGACTGAAATAAGAGAATTGCTTCAGCCCAAGAGTTTTAGGTTGCTGTGAGCTGTGACACCATGGCGCTCTATAGAGAGCGACAAGTAAGAGTCTGTCTCAAAAAAAAAAAGAAAGAAAAGAAAAATTGGAACATCTGTCAACACCAAGGTCATATTCTCTCATAGCAGTAACCAACTAAGTGGCGTATGTGTTTTCTAATTCTGAGTGTTCTGCACTACTCTCTTGCTTGACTCATTTACTTTTACGGCCCTGTAGACATTTGATATTCTGATTCTTACTTTACTGGCATTTTGAATATTGGATCTCCCCCTCTAACCAATAAATAATGTATTGGGACAAGGACAGGATGGCCAGAAATTGACAGATGAGTTTGTGAGCAAGTAAATACTAAAATCTTTCTCTAAAGCTGAGCCATACTTGATCATAATGGATAAAATTATACTTGAAATTAAAAGATGAGGTGAAATTCAGTTCAACTCTTGAATATTTAGTCATGTACAGTGTGCTGAGTGCTATATTACATTAGAAATTATCCCACATTGGTAATAGAAGAGAAAATTAGCTGGCCAGCTTTACGAGGTACTGTGGAAGAGGCCTTTTTACTTGTGATGTGAAGCTGTTGTTCAATAGAGCAGTTGAATGAAGCGAGGAAATACAGGAATTCTTTTATCTGATGTTGATTGAGCCCTGCCATGTACATTGCAAACTCACTAGAACTCTACAGGATACCAAGGTGAATTGTTTCTCTGCCTTTACGCTAAGATCAAGTGTAGGATACCAAGGTGAGTCTAGCCAGGGTTTGTGTGATATGTGTCTGTAATGTGTTATGGAGGTGGGATACAGAGAATGGTGCCTGAAAGGGGTTACCTGTGACTGGAGCTGCCAAGAATGGTTAGGGTCCTTCTTACCCTACCTCCTCCTCCCTCCCCCTTGCTGTGTTGCTGAGGCTGAAGTGCAGTGGAATTATCATAGCTCACTGTGGGCTTAAGTGATCCTCCTGCCTCCGTCTCCCAAAGTGTTAGGGGCCCACTGCACCTAGCCTAGTTAGGATCTTACTACTTGGAGATGAGACAGTACTGTTTTTTCCAGGCCCAGTGAAAGCATGAACATAGAGGTCAGTGTTCAGGTAATAATAAAAAGTCCAGTTTGCCTGGAGAACAGGATTATTGTTATAAGGGCGTTGTTGTAGTTAAGGCAGGAAATGGAGGCTGAACAACAGCAACAATAATAATACATAAGATAAAACCTAAAAAAATTAATTAAATAAAACTAAAAGTATATAGTAGCAGCTCACATTTTTAGCATTGTTATTATTTGCCAGATAATGCACTCACATTATAAGTAGTATTTTATTTAATCCTCACAACAACCCAGTGAAATAATGTACTGTTTTTATCCCTTTTTCTAGATAAAGAAAATTGAGAGTAGAGCTGGCAATTAATGGAGAAAGAATTTGAGTCCAGGCAGTCTAATTGAAACCCTGCCTTCTTAATCTCTGCATACTCTACAACCAAATTATGGAAGGCTTTGAATGCTCTTTGCTACTCAGTCTGGGAAGTTTGGACTTGTTGATCTAAATAGTGAGATGCATCAAAAGTTTTTAGCTGTATGTTAGGAAAATAAATCCTGATCATGAAGTGTAGGATCAGCACCAGGAGAAGAGAGAGATATGGAGCTAGTTTATATTCTCTCACTTTTCACTATATTTGGGTTCTTGAGGGCTAGGCTGGTGTCTAACTCTGCCTCCCGCCTTTCCCTATCCTATCCTTTCCCCTACATTGTTTACCTATTGTATTGTCTGGCATATCTATTCTTAAAAATTTGATCTTTTTTCCTCCTCTTATACTACAAATGACTTCAGGTACCTGTTTAGGAACTCAGTATTTGCTGAATTAATGACAAGAAGTATGTATAGATGTGCACATATGTAGAATAACGTGGCTTTGGTGGAAGGAGTAATACAGCCCTAATGCACTATATATTGTATATACGTGGGTCAATATGAAAGTTTTGAGATACACAAAAATTAAGAAACATAAAATCTGTGCAGATGGAAACAAATGAAGTCCTCCTAGCAACACTGATAAGCGGAGGAAGTTGAAACTTGCCCAGGTGAAACAGAAAGGATGCTGTCATTGGTTGGAAGTGAAATAATGGACCATAAAACAATCTGTTTTAAAACTTTAGGGACCAATGTATAAACTCTGCGAATACATGGTAGTGATCCATGTATAAACTCTACAAATCAAAAGGCCAAGACCATATCTTGTAAAGAATTGTTTATTCATGTCAGAATATGTATCACCAAATTCAGACAGTATTCATATTTTAGGTATTTCAGTTTGTATTTTATCATTAACCAGCTGCAACCCTCCTATGCGCATTAAAGGGCAACCCAAATTCCCATTAACTAGCCTACCTTTACTGTTACTGAAACAGTTGAATATAACTTCGGTAGTACTCATTTATATACATTTTCTACAAACCAGGCAGCAACTCATAGGAACAAATGTAGTTGAACCCCTATAGTTTACCACCTGCTTCCATTGACCACCTCTGTAAGTTGACCTAATTCCTTATGTTGTACACTTCTATGTTAACTAGTTTGTTACGGTCCCTTGAGTGGTCAACTTACAGAGGTTCCATATTTATGAGGTACACTGGATGTTTCCATACATCTATACTATAGTTGTAAATTTGTGAATTAAATTTTGGGATTTTACTGAGGGAAATTGTTCATGAGGTTAAAGTCCTTTGTCATTGTTTTATTTTACTTTTTTTGAATATCTCTTTTTATTTCTCTACAGGTAGTTTTTCTACGCAGAAATTAAAAGAACTTTAAAAAGTCTCAAAGTTTAGAACTGGATTACTTGGCCCTTTCATTTATCTCCTCCCAGTTCAAAATGCTTGCATCTCATAATGGCCAGGATCCTCTGGATCTTCAGTTAGACTCAACATATTCTAGCCTTAGCACAATCTTCTTTGTGGTTTTAGCCTTCTTCTGGAAAATTGACGTTGCCCACTATAGTGACACTGCTTTTGATCATAGTGCCACTTTCTTTGAGTACACAGAGAATCCTTGCTTTTCTTACACTGGGTCACTTTATGAGGTTGATGCTTCTTACAGAAAGTTCTTCAGATTGGACACAGTCACTATAATCCTAGTACTCTGGGAGGCTGAGGCAGGTGTTATTGCTTAAAAGCTCAGGAGTTTGAGAGAGCAAAACACTGTCTCTACTAAGAATAGAAAAACTAGTCAGCTGTTGGGCGCCTGTAGTACCAGCTACTTGGGAGGCTGAGGCAAGAGGATCTCTTGAACCCAAGAGGTTGAGGTTGCTGTGTGTTATGATCATGCCACTGCATGAGACAGAATGAGACACTGTCTTTTTTTTGAGACAGAGCCTCAAGCTGTCCCCCTGGGTAGCATGCCATGGCATCACAGCTCATAGCAACCTCCAACTCCTGGGCTCAAGCGAGTCTCCTGCCTCAGCCTCCCAAGTAGCTGGGACCACAGGCGCCCGCCACAACACCTAGCTATTTTTTTTTTGGTTGCAGCCATCATTGTTGTTTGGCGGGCCCAGGCTGGATTCAAACCCACCACCTTCAGTGTATGTGGCTGGCGCCTTAGCCGCTTGAGCTACAAGTGCCGAGCTGAGATACTGTCTTAAAAAAAAATTCTCCATGTGTTTGAATTTAAGCCTCTATTTTATAGAAGGGACATAGCCTTACTTCCACATAACATTAAAATTATGGCAAGGGCTTTCCTATTAGCCGTGTGTGTGTGTGTGTGTGTGTGTATATATATGCATGCACATATCAGTGTGATATCTAATAGTTAGAACCTTCATAGTTGACAACTTCCTTATACTGACCTCCTTAAGTTGACCTAATTTTCATAGACTGGACATGTATCACATGTATATATCAGTATGGTAGACCTAGTTCTTTATATTGACCACCTCTGTATGTTGACAGTTTGTTATAGTCCCTTAGATGGTCGGTCAGCTTACAGAGATTCTACTATATATTGATATAATATGTCAATTTTATTTATCAATAATATTTGTCCATAAAACCTAGGAATGTTTTCCAAGGAAAATGGGTCTTCAATTGAATTCTTTTTTTTTTTTTTTTTGCAGTTTTTGACCAGGGCTGGGTTTGAACCCGCCACCTCCAGCATATGGGGCCGGCATCCGACTTCTTTGAGCCACAGGCATTGCCCTAATTGAATTCTTTTGAGGTGTTTAACTCTGCAGTTTGTTTGGAGATCAACCATTAAGATCTGAAATAATTTTTAAGTGTGGAGAAAAATTTGGTCACGGTAGTCAGTATAGATTGAATGCCTATCAGGTGTTGAGCAGCATATGTAGTTGATGAGTAATTAGTTTCTGCCATCCAGAAAACTAATTCTTCTAGAAGAGGATATAAACATAAGTAAAAAGGGGAGAAAATATAGTATTTTTTATATGAAAGCATTTATTAAGTTTTTTAAAACATAAATATCTTAAATTAGATGGTAAGTTCTATGGGAATTTAAAGAAGACTTCATGGAAAAGGCAGTATATTAGGTTTCTAAGGCATCTGTAATAAAGTACCACAAACTGAGTGACTTAAAACAATTTAAGTTTATTCTCTTACTGTTCTGGAGGACAGAACCCAAATTCAGAGTTATCAGGACGGCCATCCTCCGTCTGAGACTTTGGGTAGAATTTTTCCTTGCCTCTTCCTACTTTTGTCAGTTGTTATTCTTTCTTTCTTTTTTTTTTTTTATTTGAGACAGAGCCTCAAGCTATCCGCCTGGGTAGAGTGCCGTGGCATCACAGCCCACAGCAACCTCCAACTCCTGGG
This sequence comes from Galagoides demidoff, assembly GCA_963574575.1. Lineage (NCBI taxonomy): Eukaryota > Metazoa > Chordata > Mammalia > Primates > Galagidae > Galagoides > Galagoides demidoff. The sequence continues at coordinate 10,715 of CAUYQV010115564.1, forward strand.
CTCATGGAGTCTCCTGCCTCACCCAAGTGGCTGGGACCTCAGGTGCCCACCACAACGCCCAGCTATTTTTTGGTTGCAGCTGTCATTGTTGTTTTTGGCGGGCTAGGGCTGGATTTGAACCCGCCACCTTAGGTGTATGTGGCTGGCGCCTTAGCCACTTGAGTTACAGGAGCCAAGCCAATTGTTACTGTTTCTTTGCTTGCTTCTGCATCATTCCAGTCTCTACCTATGTGTCTCTCTGTGTCCAAATTTCTCTCTTATAAGAACACCAGTTATACTGGATTAAGGCCTCACCCTACTCCAGTATGACCTCATCTTAACTAATTACATGAGCAGTGACCCTATTTCCAAATCAGGGCACATTCTGAGGTAATGAGGATTAGGACTTTAATGTACTTTGTGGAGGAGACACAGTTCAACCCATAATAGGTGACATTTGAGATGACACAGAGATATTAAAATTTACTAAATAAATGGGCCGGCATGGTTGTTCATACCTGTATTTCCTAGCACTCTTGGAGGTGGACTCTGGAGGATCAGTGAACTCAGGAGTTAGAGACAAGTCAGAGCAAAGGTCAGACCCCTTCTCTACTAACAATAGAAGAAAATTACCCAGATTTTGTGGTGCATGCCTGTAGTCACAGCTACTCAAGAGGCTGAAGTAGGAGGATCACTTGAGCCCAGGACATGGAGGTTGCTTAGATTTACTTATGCTATTGCACTCTAAGCAGGGCAACAGAGTGAGACTCTGTGTCCAAAATAAATAAATAAAATTTATGAAATCAATGGAAGAATAAGGTTGTAGTAAGTGGGGTTGAGGAGAGAAGCACCAAGGGAATGATAGGGGACAGCACAATAAGGATATTTAGGTAGCAAAGTAGAAGTCTGATTTGCTGGTATGTTGAATTGTGAAGAATGAAGCCAGAGTAGTTTTTTGGGGTCCTGGATACCAAGTCTAAGACATTTGAATGTTGAATGAGCAGTGTGTGTGAACAGGATATCACATTTTTGTTGTTGTTGATGTTGCAGTTTGGCCAGGGCCGAGTTCAAACCCGCCATCCTCAGCATATGGGGCTGATGCCCTACCTGCTGAGCCATAGGCACCGCCCAGGATAGCGCATTTTGAAATGGTGGATAACTGATTCAAGTTTTGGAAAACTGATCCAAGTTTTAGGGAGATTCAATGATCAGGTGATCATGGATAAGTAAACACCCTGAAGAAAAACAGATGGTCGATGATTTAACACACCCAGCCTTTTTCATTTGCCTATGCTAGTAACTTTTCGCCAGCATGATCAAGAACCCTCTTGTGGCTCGGCGCCTGTGGCTCAATCAACTAAGGTGCCAGCCACATACACCTAAGGTGGCAGGTTCGAATCCCCAGCCCGGGCTGCCAAACAACAATGACAGCTGCAACCAAAAAATGGCCGGGCGTTGTGGCGGGCACCTGTGGTCCCAGCTGCTTGGGAGGCGGAGGCAGGAGACTCGCTTGAGCCCAGGAGTTGGAGGTTGCTATGAGGTGTGATGCCATGGCA
>CAUYQV010115567.1:0-42690 GCA_963574575.1 Galagoides demidoff
CATGGTCTTTTTTCTTATATCCTGAGTCTTGTCAATTTCAAATGAGAGGGATGAAAATCAAGAACACAGATTTCAAATTTTACAGCTCTGAAAATTATAAAAGTTTTACCTGGCTATTTCTTATGCTTTTATTCCTAAAACCCATGTTCTATTTTTATGTGAGCACACTCTAAAGAACAGGTGAAGAACAAACAATAGGAAAACAGATTGTATTCATTAATCTATTAATGTATGAACCTATAGCTCCCTCTGATGACATTTTAAACTAAATTTGCATAATGTCTTTAATGTAGATAAACTAATAATCATATGAATCCCATCAGTAGCTGAATAACTCAAGATGTTCACATATATATATACATAAATATATACAAACATCTATGCCCCAGATGGATGTAAGTTAATAAAGCAATGAACTGAGTTGCTTGTTTTGTGAATTCAAGCTCATGATCACAGATACATTTGATTGCAATCCATTTGGTAAGGCTACCAGAGGAGATATACCCTATCAAAATCTCAGAAAATGTTCTGATTTCTTCACTAAATCCAAAGAAGTATATCTTACTTTTTAATATGTAATACGGTTGATCCCTCATGGAGGCATAATTTTTTGACAGCAACAGCTACACTGATTGCATCAGTTTACTTAACTTTCTGGTAATGAAATTTTAAAATAGTCTACTGAAATGCTTTTTTTGCTCATAGAACACCTCTTCACAGAGTTATTGAGTGGCCAGGCCCAGAAAAGGATATTTCTAGGAGCCTTTTCCTCCCACAATTCACACTAGCTGACGGTGTAATGTCCTTATAAAAGAGCTAAGGCTGAAACATCTAAGGAACAAAAATTTCAGGTGACTATTTGTTTGTTTATTTATTTATTTTGAGACAGAGTCTCACTTTGCCATCCTCAGTAGAGTATGACGGCATCATAGCTCACAGTAACCTCAAACTCTCAGGCTCAAGTGATTCTCTTGCCTCAGCCTCCCAAGTAGCTGGCACTATAGGTGTCCACCACAACGCCCAGCTATTTTTGGAGATGGACAGGGTCTCACACTTGCTCAGGTTAGTCTCCAACTTGTGAGTTCAAGTCATCTACCTGCCTCAGCCTCCTCGAATGCTAGGATTTTTTTTTTTTTTTTTTTTTTTAGAGACAAAGTCTTAACTTTGTTGCCCTTGGTAGAGTACTATGGCATCACAACTCACAGCAATCTCCAGCTCTTGGGCTTAGGCAACTCTCTTGCCTCAGCTTCCTAAGTGGCTGGGACTACAGGTGCCTGCCACAATACCCAGCTACTTTTTGTTGCAGTTTGGCCAGGGCTGGGTTTGAACCTGCCTCCCTTGGTCTGTGGGACCAGTGCCCTACTCAATGAGCCATAGGTGCGGCACCAGAGTGCTGGGATTCTAAGCATGAGCCACTATGCCTGGCCTCAGGTGACAATTTAAATATTTAACTATATGCTATTATTTCTCTACTGTTAAGAAACCATACAGGAGACTCGTCGCCTATGGCTCAGCCGCTAGGGTGCCAGCCACGTACACCAGACCTGGTGGGCACAAATCCAGCTTGGGCCTGCCAAACAACAATGACAATAGCCAGGCATTGTGGCAGGTGCCTGTAGTCCCAGCTACTTGGGAGGCTGAGATAAAAGAATCCCTTGGGGGTTACTATGAGCTGTGATGCCACATCACTCTACCCAGAGTGACAGCAGTGAGACTGTCTCAAAAAAAAGAAAGAAAGAAAGAAACCATACAGAATGTCCAAGCCACAGCTGCATGTGGATTATGTGAGGACTCTTTTGCCTGTGGCATTGGATATCATGAAAATTAGGACCTTTGTTTTTTTTTGCTCATCAGCTTTTGTCAGTATTTGAGATTTAATGTGTGGTCCAAAGCAACTCTTCTTCATCCAGTGTGGCAAAGAGAAGCTGGAAGGTTGCATACCCCTATCTGAATTCCGTGATAGGAATGAACATGTATTTTACAGGTTATGGTGAAGATCTGAATCAGTTTGCTCCCTGACCCAGAGAAAGGAAATGTAAAATAGGATGATATTAGAAGCAAGACAGAAACTTGGTATCTTGTGAACTTGTAATACATGTATTTTTACCAAAGTGATGGTAAAACTAATCCTCACATCCTTGCTCATGGAAAGCCTTGTTAAAGTATGTTGTTGTGTACATAAAAACACATATACAGCCCTCGTTTATGGAAAGATTCCTGCAAAAAATTTCTTTTATGGAAAAATTAGTCAGGTCAGCTATAAGGGATTCAAAGTGCAGGACACAAACCCAGAAGTTAAGAACTGGAAGATAAAGGGCATACTGAAATAGACTGATTGCTTCCTGGCATGATACCTTTAAAATTCTGATATACAGTAAGCAGAAAAGAATAATCAGTGAACTCTTATATATTCTATGTATCTAAAAGGAGGAACTTCTGAAAGAAGTCAAAGACAAAGTAAAGAGAACTAACAGGTTCAAGTGTAGTTTAGCAGAGTAGTGCCATAGCTAAGGAGCCTGCAGAGCAAACTATCTTAACAGCTAAAAACAACCAAGTTCTGTAAGCGTTTCTGAAGCATTTCAGTAGACTATTTTAAAATTTCAACTCGCTCATTTCAAGTATCTAATTTACATGCGAGTGAAACATTAATTTAAAACTATTTGCTCTTATAAAATTTTCCCAACAAGGCCAGGCGGTATGGCTCACATTTGTAATCCTAGCACTCTGGGAGCCCGAGTCAGGAGAATCACTTGAAGACAGGAGTTTGAGACCAGCCTGAGCAAGAGCCAGACCCCATCCCTAACTAAAAATGGAAAAATTAGTCAGGCATGGTGGTACATGCCTACAATCCCAGCTACTCAAGGAGGCTGAGGCAGAAGAATCACGTAAGCCTAAGAGTTTGAGGTTGCAGTGAGCTCTGATGATGCTACTTTCCTCTCTCTCAAACAAACAAACAGGCTTATTGGGCATGTTGTTTGTCTTGTTTAATGTTCTTTGCTTAAACATTAAAGGATGTACACATTTAAAGTAGTTATATTTAGCTTAAATATTAAACTGGAAATCATGTAGCTTTTAAAAGATCACTTCATTCAGTACTAAGTTTTAGCCTAGTCAAGAATTTCTTAAAACACACTAAATTTCTTTGTAAAGTATCTTAAAATGAGACTTTAAAACTCTTAACTACCAGTTGTTTATTTTTTTTAAATCTTATTTCTTTGAAGCAAAGAGCTTCCAGAAACCACTAAAACATTCTTAGCCTCTTAATGTTTGGGCATGGTCTCTTCACGTGTTATTAATAAGCCAAACAAATTTATATTAATAGCTATACAATGAATATTCAGCCGCATGTGGAGTCATACCACAGGGCTATGAAAACCAAAAACCACCTTCACTTCTACTTGTCAAACTACCTGATTATACCAAACTTGTTATAGTTTGAACAAAGTTATGTGAATGTTCACTATCGCAACAGAACTCAATATATGCACAAAAAAGTATCTGTAATTTATAAGGGGAAACAAGAGAAAGTGCTCACACAACATAAAAGTTAATTTTACATTAGTATCATTAATATTATACTCACATTGCAACAGCCAAATAAACCTTGTGCTTTAAAAAACAGATCAGGTCACTTGAATTGCCTGTTGCATTCTGCTAAGAAAGCAAAACCTATCATGCATGACCAGTGTTGATACTCTTCCTCAATGACTTTAATTGTCTCTGGTTGACTTTTAAATGTTTCTTTTCCACATACTGAATCAAAATACTCTGCTTGTAGAAAGTTACATCAGTGGTATTCAAAACACATTAAAAACTTTAAGAAATAGTTCTAAATGGAAATCATGTATTTTTTTAAACCCAGAGTATTTCCCTGGTATACCAGGGCATTTAATTTTCTTTTTATTCTAAAAAGAAAAGTCATACTACTTATGACTAAAGAATGATATTTTTTTGGCTGAAATTAGAATGCACAAGATACTTTTCAAGGCCAGCAAGCACTTCCTAACCAAATCCCCCACTTCCTTTACTAGCTAAACATAACTACTTTAAAAGTGTACATCTTTAAAGAAGTTAGAAGAGCACACCTCACATGTAATAGCAGGCATCTGGGAAGCCAATTGGTGCAGTCAGAGTGCACATTTTAGAAAGCAGCTTTTTAACATTCAATAACTAAGTGGTAATTGGGCACAGAAACATAACCTGTCAAAGTGAATCAAAACCCCTTTGCTTTTCAGAGAATTATTTGTAAGATTACACTAGAATTAAATTTGAACACACATCTACCCTATGCATTCAGTCAAATTATGAAACAAAAAAAATTGCTGTGCTTTCTTTGGATAAAATTAATGTCAGCTTTGTGTCCTTAAACCAGACCCGATCGGGAAATGAAATATGTTTAGTCCTGAAATAGTTGTGGTAATTCAATCCCTGCACTCTCCTTATTTTTCTTGATGACAAAGAAAAACTCCCAACTGGCAGGGCCACCTGCACTGATTACTCCTCCATCCACACCCACAGAATATGAAAATGAGCCAATGATCATTAACCTTAATTTCTTCTAACATAAACCTCAGCTCTTTTTCAGTCTTGCTACTCAGGGAACTCCCCTGAGATAAAGAAAAAGAGAAAGGGGGGAAATAAGGAAATAGGGAGTGAAAGCTCAGACCAAGTGGGAGGGGGGAGTCAAATGAAAAATGGAATCCACTGGCTTTTTAAAAACTGAACAGCTGGCTTATTAAACTTCATACAGCAGAGATGTTACAAAGATAAAGAGATTCTGAGACATCACTAACTCTCCAGATAGTGGGGTACCTTCCTGTCTGAGTCTCTACTCTGAGCAAACAATGAGAAAGGATACTTCCTCTGTACCCTCCCACCCCCACCTTGTTACATCTCACGCCTACATCCAGACATAAAGATAGCTAGCAATAAAAGTTGGGTCTGGACAGCAGGAATGCAAGTATGGCTGTCAGATCTCCAGTATGAAAACCAAGGGGCTTCTGCAACCAGAAGAGAGATCTCCAAGGTGAGCACTTCCAGTTACAGCAGAAAATATATAGCACCTTCTCTGGTCATTCACATTCAAATATAGCCAACTGGAATCATTTTGGGTCCAAGCTGTGTGGGGCTACATACCATTAGCATTACATCATCCTCTAATGGATAAGGAGCTAGTTGGAGCCCTAAAAAGAAACACAACCAGGAAAGGAGCAGGAACTCTTTTAGAAATAACAGTCTCTTTAGCACAGATGTGTGTACTGAAAATTGTCTTATGATGTTTGCCCACAGATCTTGAAATATCTCAAGCAGACTGCTCAAAGATAGTAAACCTAGGACAACATGGAACTCAACACAATAATACATGCAACACATGTATTCTGTGAAGCATTCCTAAAGTTGGAGAAAAAACAAACCTTAAAAATCATTACATTTGATGAATGAAGCAGAACGCCTTTAAAATGTGGGTTTTCTTCCCATTAAAAATATTAAATGCAAAAGCAAACAAATGTTTAAAGAATATAACAAGAGCCTAACTGTATTACTTGCAAGTACATTTCAAGAGGTTTGTTGTCTACCTAGAGTACACAGAGACTTTGCTTACACAGTTATCCCCTCATTATTTCAGACCTCAATCAAGTAGTAGCTATGAGTGGGGTGAAGCAGAAAGGCAGGAAAAACAGACAAAAACAAAAACAAAAAACTGGCTACAATTTGGTACTGGATTTGGAAGTTCAATTTCAACTAAAACTTGGCTCTGAGGTGCTGAGTGCTCACCTCCTTTTTAGCCCACGAACTGTAAAAGGCAAACACACACACACACATACACCCAAGCCTTCTGTTTTCCTTCTCCTTTTTTTCCCTCCCTAATCAGGCTCTCAAAGGTCAATGGTCCTCTCTGGAAGTGAGGACAGAGTGTTGAAGTATTCAGTGCCATGAGTCATCTTAATAGATACTCTAGCGACTGCCTGTCACCCAGCAGTGAGCTGAGATAGCAGGGCTTTTAATAAAGCGGCACTTTTGCACACTCACGGCTCAGTTAATTTAATACCTGCCCTTGTTTACCAAACAGCACAGGCACGTCTCCATGTCGATAACTTCCTAGTGACAGTGAGGCGACTGAATCTGGGCACGGAACAGATGCACCTTTTTACGCTCTGTTAAACCGTGTCACAGACTACAGCCCCTAAGCGCATTCCTTTATTTATGCTGCAGCCAGTTGAGCTAATTGTCAGAGACAGACCTGGTTCTAATTCTGCAGAGTCCAGCAACTGCAGGAATCTATGTGGTGAGGCACGAATTTTACAGAACTCTAGAAGGGAATAGTTGAAAAACAGAAAGTACAGCTATCATCTGCCGATATTTTACCTAGAAAGACTGTGAAAATATCTCCTATCTCAACCACAGGTTAAGAAAGTGAGGACAAAGTAAAACATCATGGGTATAAGAACGATGGAGGAGAAAGCAAATGTTCAAACAAATACCTACGTCAAGAGAACACAAAATAGCAGTGACAGTGTTCATCTTCCAAAGTACATGAGTTAGGCCTGTGTAGCAAAATATTCACAAGCTCAAAAACTACCCAATAATCCATATTCAATGCAGCTCACACCAGCAGTTCTGTACATTGCAGGATTGACCATTACAGACACTGTGAGGCAAGCCATTAATGCCACCAAAATTACTTGTAAAGCTAGTCTCTCAATCCAGCCATATAACTTGAGTCTGCTTGATCATGTGTAGACAAAGAAACTCCCATTTACTGTTCTCCTCACACTCTGTGGTATTAGAAGTGTTTCTTATTAGCTGTAATACCATACTCATATTTTATCAGTAGCAAGAGTTCACTCCAGTTAAAGTTCTTCACCCGTCATGGGCATTTTTCAGCAAATTAATGTCTTTTACTTGCATGACTTCTCCTCATATTATAATTTGGGGGTTTAAATGGATCATAATACTTTACAGAAAGTAAAAAGAGAAAAAGAGCTCAGTGTTGATAATTTTTACTACTTATGACTAAATGACCTCAACTGAGGAATAAAAAATTAAGTCATTTGTCTTATGAGGTAGAGAGGACATTTTACGGTGTACAATTTAGCTAATAACGGGTTGGGGCCGATCCTTAAGAAGTCACATGTTCCCATTGTCCCTTCACCCCCTGCTTATGTTTTTACCACATCCTAACAAAAACATGACCAGAACTGGTGAAAAACATACGGTTCCAACTAATGAATCACATACTTTCCCGCAAGTACAGTAAGTACTACCAGCTGTGTGACAGTCTTGCTTTGGCAGTGGAACCAGCTTAGAACAAGCCGGCCCATCTGAAAGCAGCTGTACTGAGAAACCACAAGCAATGTAAGTGTGTCTGCTGTCTCAGGGCAGCTTTGTCTCTGTTCTATGTCTCTGCTCTGTCCCCAGAACGTGCCAGCCATCTTGTTTAGAGAAAGTTTTAGAAATTTCAGAGCAGAGAAGAAAATTCACAAATCAAAAAAACTTAAGTTTTCAGAAACTGCTGTCACTTTCTCAAGTGAAACGACCACAAGAGAACAATTAGAGAAAGACACCATTCTCCCGTATCCACCCTTCCCTACGTTCCTTTTGAGGCTTGCCATGGTTTAAAAATTGTGCTTTTTTACGTAGTTTAAAAATTGTGTTTATTTATGTATCTAAATAAGAGATAGGAGGCGGGGAGGAAGAATAGCACGAGATCCAGCTACTCACAGGCAGGCTGACACATGTATGCAAACACACACAAACACACACGCAGAACAATTCACAGATTATCAACTCATGCCATGAGCTACTGCAAAAAATTTCTATGATTTAAACTTGCCATTTATACAACAATAAGCTTCATTTGTAACCACAGAGCATTCTGAAAAAATTCCCTGGCAAGCTCCAGATATTTTTATACAAATGCACTTTTCCTTTCTGTGAAACAACATTCAAATGTATAAACATTACTGTTAAAGGGAAAGAAAGTCCAGCAGCATTGCTCTAGAAATGTAAGTGGAAATTGGTAGTATTTTTAAACCCTCATAGTGTGTGAAGGCAATAAATAATAAAATTTTGAAAACATCATTAAGTAATCGGTAATATGCAGTGCCTACCTACCATCTCAGGCTTGTTCTGAAAAAATCAAAGACTTAGGGTTGTCAGTTTTACTTTTCCAACCTCTCAATTAGAAAAACAAATAAATAATGGTGAAATTATCTTCATTTTTTTGCAAATGTTTTAAATACAGGGAAGTCAAATATAAGGACTTAAAGGAAAGGTCTGCCTTTGATGTTTACCTTTATAACCTAATTTAGCCAAACACACAACTCTACACTTGTGTCATAAAGATGCTTTATTCAGTAATAATCTAATTCAAAAGTTATATTAACACCACATCTTTTTTGTTTATACCACAGTTCTATGAAAAATTTTTGTTTTGAGTGAAGCTGTCATCAACATAACACTCAAAGAATGGTCAGAAGTCTCACTACACTAATTAGAGAAAATCTTGGCCCTGTGGTTTAAATTCCTCCTAAATGAATTTTAATGTTTGTATGTTTGGGGAAGTTCAGGATTGGGATGCTGTCAAAAGCATGTGCTGGGGTACATCCAGCAATCACATCCATCCTCATGGTTGATCAAATCAGACAGCAGGCTTGAGAGCACCAATAGTAAAGGAGAGAGAGCAAATGATGGACGCTGGCAGGCTTACCTTGGAGACACTACCGGTTCCATTCCAGACCACCGTAGTAAAGTGAGTCACATGAACTTTTTGGTTTCCCAGTACATATAAAGATTATGTTTACTCTACTATAGTCTATTAAGTATGCAATAACATTATGCCTAAAAAAACAAGGTACATTCCTTAATTAAAAAATTCTTTATTGTTAACAAATGCTAACCATCATCTGAGCCTTTAGTGAGTTGTAATCTTTTTGCTGGTATAGAGTCTTGCCTCAGTGTTAATGGCTGTTGGCTGATCAGAATGGTAGTTGCTTAAGGTAGGGGCAGCAGTGGCAAATTCATAAAAATAAGAAAACAATGCAGTTTGGTACATAAATTGACTCTTCCTTTTACAAAAGAATTCTCTGTAGCATGCATATAATGCTGTTTGATGGCATCTTACCCACAGTAGAACTTCTTTTAAAATTGGAATCAATCCTCTAAAACCCTGCTGCTGCTTCATTTTGTAAAAAATGCAGTATCTGCAAAGTGCAATGCAACGAAGCACAAAAAAAGGACATATGCCTGTGTTTATGCCTGAAGAACAAGATTTTTCAAATATTCGACTAAAACATAGATTTAAAAAATAGCACACTGATAAAGAAGCAGACGTGATTTTAAAAGAATACTGATGAGTTTATAGTACTCTTAGTTCATGTTAAATATAAGGAAGAATACTAGTCTAAAGGGGAAAACTCTAAAATTGGATTGTAAAATCACACAATAAAATCAAGGAAATGTTAACATGGTTGAGGCTAGGTACAGTGTCTCATGCCTGTAAACCACTCATACCTGCAAACCCAGTACTTTGGGAGGCTGAGGCAGGAGAACTGTGCCCAGAAGTTCAAGACCAACATGGGCAATATAGCAAGACCCTGTCTCTTATAAAAATTTAAAAAAAAAACAAAAAACCAAAAACCAGAAAATAAATCCTGTAGCTCATGCTTACAGTCCTAGCTACTCAGAAGACTTGAACCTAGGACTCTGAGGTTGCAGTGAGCTATGACAACACCACCGCACTCCATCTGAGTAACAGAGGGAGACCCTGTTGAAAGAGAAAAGAAAGAAAGGGAGAGAGGAGGGAGAGGGAAAGGGAAAAGGAAATAGAGAGGGAAATAAAGAAAAGAGCTAATATTGTTGAGCAAAACCTATGATGAAATTATTATAAAGTCATTAAAACTTTTAGTAATTAATGACAGAGAAAGTCAGTTACAATATATTGAGAAGCAAAAATCAGCTTGTGGAGCAGTATAGACAGTATTATCCTCTTTTTCATTTTTAAAATGAATATAAGAGAAAGAAAGACATCAAAAAATAGCCTAAAATGATTAACAGCTGTGTGGATAGAACTATTGGCAATGATTTTATTGTTGTTAAACTGTATTTTCTAAACTTTATTGACTATGTATAAATTACAGATAGGAAAAATAAGAAACAAGTGCAGGCTTTTTCATGTTTTTCTTTTCCCTTCCACAATGTAACAAATTTAATTGTTAAGAAATCTAATAATTATATTTCTGGTCCTCACCAGTAGTTATACTTGAAAACTTGTATATGATAAAAAAAAATATGTGGCGCTTTTCCTAAAAATCAAAGATTGGTTTACTTTGAATAATTCTTTAAAATCTACATGTATAGCGTGTGTATATGTGTGTGTTTTCTTTGTTAAAATCTCAAGACAAATAATTTACTTATCCTCCTCCCTCAGGTGCCCAAGAGCATATTTTCATAATCTGAGATACAAACTAGCTTTTGTTAATTCAAAGTTTGCATAGTTAATGAACCACAGACCTAAATCTTCACTTTTCTAATAAAAATAATACCTTTAAATAGTGCTTCTAATCGCTAAAGCACACCCATAAAATAAAATAACAAACTCACCACTGAATCCCATCCCTTGACCCATATTACAGCAGCTGCCCTGAAGAACACAATCCAGGGCACTGGAGGAATATGTGATCTTATAGTAAGATAAATGCAACAGAGCGAAATCTGTTAAACATACTTATCAAGGTTGAAACATGGCAGAAATAACTAGATTAATAACCATCCTCTTGAAATAAGGGACTTAGAATCACATACAGTGATCAAGAGGATTTACTGTTAAAGAAGCATTCAATGTTTTTCATTCTATACCTTCTGAAAGGGCTAGTACAGACACTCATTTGGCACCTATTTATTGACCAATTACCATAGTCTGACATTTTTTTCCCTTGGTAGAGTGTCATGGCATCATAGCTCACAGCAACCTCCAACTCTTGGGCTCAAGTGATTCTCTTGCCTCAGCCTTCTGAGAAGCTGGGACTACAGGCACCTACTGCAACACCTGGATATTTTTAGAGATGAGGTCTCATTCTGGCTCAGGCTGGTCTTAAACTCCTGAGCTTAAACAATCCACTCACCTCCGTCTCCCAGAGTGCTAGAATTATAGGCGTGAGCCACATACACCCTGGTCTAACATAGTGTCCGATGTTTGGGTCTGAACAATTATAAAGAGAAACTTCTTTTTTTTTTTTTTTTGAGAAAGAGTCTTACTTTGTTGCCCTCAGTAGAGTGCCATAGCATCATAGCTCACAGCAATGTCAAACTCTTGGGCTCAAGTGATTTTCTTGCTTCAGTCTCCTGAGTAGCTGGGACTATAGGTGACTGCTATGATGCTCAGCTATCTTTGGAGATGAGGTCTCACTCTGGCTCAAGCTGGTCTTGAACTTGTGTGCTCAGGCAATCCACCCACCTTGGTCTCCCCAAGCACTAGGATCATAGGCGTGAGCCACCATGGCTTGCCTAGAAACTTCTTAACATAAAAACCATCAACTGTAAGAGAAAATACAAATCCCTATAATTTTAACACACCATGTAAATGAGTAGTAGAAACATAGGGAACATTCCAGGGAAACAATGGAGGGCCTGAACTTGTTAGGGTCTTTGGAACTACTTTACAAAAAAAGGTAAGACTAAATGAAACTTAAATAAATGTTTACTAGCCAACCAGGCAAGATTGAAAGTGACTATGGAAAAGCAAGAACAATATGGGACAATGTTCCTGGAATCAGCAGAGTATTACAAGCTGATCTGGGCTGCTGGAGCAGTAAGGCCCAGCAAGAAGAGACAAGAGTGGAGGCTGTAGAAGGAGATGGTCTACCAATCACAGAGGGTCTGGTCTGTCCTTTAAAGAGCTTCTGAGTTTCCCATTGCCTAATTAAACACTGAGAACAGCTCAATCTCCATATATCACAAGAGTCAGGTTATCTCATGTATAATAGGAAGAGCTATTCCCTCTTAGCTTTATTTTGGTTTCAAAAACATATTTACTGAACCCTGTCAATATGCCAAGCACTGTTTTAGGCACTGAGAACTCAGGAACGAACAGTCCTGCTCCCTTGTCCTTAGGAGGTCACTTCTGTGGATTCTTCACATGAGGTAATAATTTCTTTAAAAGCACAAACAGAAAAACAGGCCTGGCCTTGATGCCTTTTGAAGCCTGAAAGCAAAGAAATATTAAGATGAAAAAGAATCTGCATATTTAAGGGCACCATATCCCCCAAATCATTTTATAGGGACCCATTCTGCCCATTTGATGAAATCATAATTAAAGAGAAGAATTTGTCAAGGCACTACTAATTGTCAAATGTCAGCATATCAGAGCAACCAAAACAGAAAAACTATTCTCTTGATAAGGTGACAGGTACAAAGGCACACTTGTTTTGTACCTTTGTTCATCCATTACATTGGGGACATGCTGCTGTATCTTTGACTGAGACACCATCCCAAGGTATAGTTCAATGCATCTGACAAGATTCCAGATAAAACAGTGTGATGCAAATTTTGACAACAGTCAAATTTTAGCACCAACTTTTATGCAAAAGTCTATACCCCATAAAAGCCACTTTCTGAATTCCTAATGCAATACTCAGAGAAAACAATATAATTGAGTTTTATAGGAGGGTAGATTTCTTAATACCAGCTGGTAATATTTGGGCCCTGAAGCATAAGAACTGATCATATTAAAATCCAGATACCAGCTATTATACCTAAAATTGTTGCTTCATTCATATTTAGCATAAAGAGGAGCCTATCTAAAGCAGGCCCTATTTAATACAATGTGGTTTTAATTGGAGTCTGTTTCAGATGAGCCACCTGTATTTCATCTTTTTAAAATTATCCATAATTTTCTGCGCAATTTGCCTCTGCAACATAACGAAGAGCAGTTAGTTATAAATTATTGCCATTGTTTAGACGTCTAAGAAGAGAAAGAAACCCTCTATTTACTGAAATATGTCAGTCTTGTACCAATGAACAAACCTGGGAGCCTAGCGTTCTGGTTCTGTCCAGTGCATGGATGAAAAAGGTTATCTACACGCAAGTATTATTAAGCCTTAACTTGAAAAACAACAGATTAAAGCCCGGTTATTTCTGCTTTAGCTAAACATCATTATAGCTACTCTGAAACCTAGTGCTCTATTTAGCAAAAGCATACTTTCTTTTTTACTCAAGAAGAGCTTTTTTTGTTTTTAATATTTCTAACTGTGGAAATTCTGTTTCCAGCAACTATCTCAAGTAACTTTTTTTGTTCATAGTGTGCTAGCTCTAGTTTGCAATTATTTCCACACCACTATATTCACTGTTTGTCCCCAACTAAAATCATTCAAAAGTTTTATATAATGTCACCATTTCTAGGATATTTTCCATTTTCGCTGTTTGTCTGACTAGTATTTTTTAAGGTATTCTGAAACAGAGCATATGATATTGAGACTGTTTTAAATACAGATCCAAGTACACAGCCGTTTGCATTTATGTGATGCCTTTAAGAACTACCTAGCAAAGAAAACACCTAAAAGGCAACTTTTTTTGAGACAGAACTTCACCTTGTTACCCTGGGTAGAGTGTTGTGGCATCCTAGCTCACAGCAACCTCAAACTCTTGGGCTCAAGAGATCCTCTTGCCTCAGCCTCCCATGTAGCTGAAACTATAGGCGCCCACCACAACATTTGGCTATTTTCAGATACAGGGTTTCAATGTTGCACAGACTGGTCATGAACTCCTGAGCTCAAGCAATTCCCCCACCTCAGCCTCCCAGAGTGCTAGGAGGCACCATGCATGCCCAGCCCCTAAAATGCAACTTTTAAAGAAGAATCCTTAAATCTGTCCCTGAATTGCCAGAAACATGCCACAATACATGCAACTAGTTAAAGTCAGAATTTCAGTGTGTGTCAACAGGTCACAGGCTGAAATTATGCTTACTGTAGGGTATTTAGCAAAAAATAAAGTATCACAATCTACTAAAATGTGTTGGCACTATTTATTAAACTATACTACCCAAATTTGTCTCTTTATGCTTACTAACACAAGTAATTTCTTATTTATTTATTTATTTATTTATTTATTTATTTATTTATTTGGCCTGGCGCTGGGTTTGAACCCACCACCACTGGTATATGGGTTGGGTATCCTGCTCCTTGAGCCACAGGCGCCACCCAACACAAGTAATTTCTAATTAGTATTTCTCCTCTAAACAGTTTATGTTTTGCATCAGGATCTTACTCACCCTGTGTTTTGATAGGACTATTTGTATTAATAATTCCTCAATTCCAATTTACTCACTGTGAAAACTCAATGGACTCAAATACACTATAGATGTAGCACCTTTCTCTTTTGCAAATGTCAACGTATTTTTTTTCATTCACATACTTTATCCATTTCTCTATTATTAAGTTCTGAGCTTGCCTGACCTTCTCTCCTATTTAAAACATTTAGATTTGAGGGTATCACCATCAGCTTGCATTGTTTTACTAATTTTTTGACATATAATTATCATAATTAGTCACATGAAGTCTGGATACCTGGTTAGTAATAAACAGGCAAACTGAATATGATTATTGTATTAAGAGTACTAAACTCTAAATTCTAACCTCAGGAGAATTGTTGCCATTTAGTCAACAAAATTATCCTGTAATTAGACCTTCAAATATCTCATTTTTAAATACCCATGTCTGAACCTAAGAAGAAGCATATATGATATGTGATAATTCAACTCAAACACACCAGTAATTTCCTTGACATTCCTTTATGGAAGTTATACCTTGAGTTTAGTGCCAATTGACAAAATCTATTACGGGTATAGTTTATGTAAATTACATATAGCATACCCATATGGAAACCAACATTCTCACAGAAACTTATGTCAATACTTAATAATAAACACTATAACTTAGCAGTATCTGTGGCAGTTTCTCTTGTGCTCTTATTTTGCTACTCTATTTCAGTAATTTGTTTGTTCAGCTATTTAGTCTATGAAGTAATGCAAAGGCTTTTGAATTTTCTCACCATAGGTAAAAGGCAAATAATGTCATCCTATGTTGTATTAGTTACACAATAATGGACTCTTTGAAAGGTATCATCTTAAATTATCTTAATCTAGAAATTATCCTAAACATTGGTAGATAACAATCCTTCTGCTTAAACATACTAGTTTGTGAAAGTTACTAATTAATTTTATTTACTTTATAATTTTATGTCTTTTTTTGTGAGTCTCCATTATATAAAATTTATTAATGTGCCATGTGCTCTATCTGCTTTCATTTACTATTTTGTAGTATCTTTGATTACTTTGGTAAGTATTTTTCTATTTTAATGAGCATGGTCTTTAAGCCGGACATTGTGGCAGGCACCTATAGTCCCAGCTACTTGGGAGGCTGAAGCAAGAGAATTGCTTGAGCCCAGGAGTTGGAGGTTGCTGTGAGCTGACACCACGGCACTCTACCAAGGGCGATAAAGTAAAACTCTGTCTCAAAAAAGAGAAAATAAGCATGGTCTTTATGTTATAGTAAGAATATACAGATTTACTGGAAAGCAACTCAAAAAAGTAATTAGTGATTAGACTAGCACCTGAGTAATGAAGATTTTTGTGTATATGCACAAGACATAGTTTGAAATCATATCTTTCAAAATAGGGAGGCCAATTCTGTTACCAGACTTTCTTGACCAACTCTTGTTGGAGACTTGAACATGATAAATACATTTCTGGGCACAATCTATTAGACACTCAACAGACTTTTTAAGATTTGGTGCCTAAATGCCATAATCAGTTTTTTTAATAAAGATTTCTTCAAAACAGAGGAGAATGTACTTATTTAAAATGAGACTACCAGCTCGGTGCCCATAGCTCAGTGAGTAGGGCACCGAGCCGATAGCAAATAAAAAAATAAAATGTGACTACCAACACATCCCATATTCCAATATGACAAGGGATATGGCAGGAATGGCTGGAAATAAAAGGAACAAAAAGATTCCCTACAAGTAAAAAAAGAGATAGTAAAACGGGATAGATTATCAAGGTTGGATTATTTATTTTATTAATGTTCAGAGACTGGAGGCAATTTAAATTTAAGAAGGAAGGCTATTCAAACAAGTAAATGACAAAATAATCTTATGACTGTTCCTTGAACTATTTTAGATATTAAGATTGCTAAGATGAGCAAACCAGTACTCCTGAAGACTAAATTAAAATTTGAGGCCAGGCATGATAGCTCACGCCTATAATACTAGCACTCTTGGGAGGCTGAGGCAGGTAGATTACTGGAGCTCAGGAGTTTGAGACCAGCCTGAGCCAGAGCAAGACCAGTCTTATGCCAAGATAGCTAGGCATTGTGGCGGGTGCCTATAGTCCCAGCTACTTGGGAGGCTGAGGTAAGAGAATAGCTTGGGCCCAGAGTTTGAGGTTGCCGTGAGCTATGATGCCATTGCACTCTACTGAGGGTGGCATCATACCTCACAGCAACCTAAAATTGATAGCCTATTGACTTTGTCTCAAAATAAAATAAAATTTGAAATTATAATGGCACGTTGGTCATAAAATCATAATGCTGAAGTCCCTAAAGAAAAAAAAAACCTACTATCATAACAATAAGAATATCTGATCATCTACAATTTATTGTTCAGGAAAATACAAGTTTGTTTTTTTTTTGTTGTTTTTGTTACAGTTTTGGCCAGGGCCAGGTTCAAACCCACCACTCTTGGTATACTGGACTGGTGCCCTCCTCCATGAGCTACAGGAGCTGACCCAAAATACAAGTTTTAAATGAACCGTTCTGTTTAATTTCAGCCATGAAGCATGGCTGAAAAAGGAGTACAAGACACAGATTTCAAATCCAGAGAACATGAAAAAAATATCTGAAGGGAAGAGATGAATGCTTTTTTTAGCCAGAGTTGTCTTAGTCTGTCATCCTGGGTAGACTGCTGTGGCATCATAGTTCACAGCAACCTCAAACTCTTGGGCTCAAGAGATCCTCCTGCCTCAGCCTCCTGAGTAGTGGGACTACAGGCACTGGCCACAATGCCCGGCTAGTTTTTTCTATTTTTAGCAAGAGATGGAGGTTTATTCTTACTCAGGCTGGTTTGAACTCCTGAGTTCAGGAGATCCACCTGCCTCGGCCTTCCAGAGTGCTAGGATTATAGGCATTAGCCACTGCACCCAGCAATTGAATGTGTTTTCTTTATTTTTTAGTCAAGCTATCTGCATATCATTTACTAAATCCTTAACATAAACCAAAAAGTTGAAATGTTATTTTAAGTAGCAGTCTTTAATTAGTAAACTAGAAGAGTGTTGATGCAAAATCTAAATACAATTTTAAGTCATTTGTTCTGTATTATTCCATGATTATTATTATTATTTTTAAAGCCGAAACAGTGCCTTCCTAGCTAATGGGAAAAACAGGTTAGAAGACCCATGAGAGTAAATTCTACTGTGGTTCAAAGTCAACTGCTTTGACTCTTTTTTTCCCTCCTCCTCCTCCTTGCTGTCTGGGAAGGGGCAATTTTTTTTCTCCATCTCCTTTTCTTACCATACCTTTATGGCTTTCATTAGCCACATGAAAGGCTATAGAATTGCTAATTTTGTGTTTAAAATTACTCAGTGCTGAGTCCCACATATGACAAACTCCTACAGAAAATCACGCAAAGAGGTGAGTCTCTCCAGGTTCTTAACTGACAAAATTTAAAAGAAAATGCCCTTTCGGTGTACATGTATGCAGATCTAAACTGAAGTTGGAATTGTGTGAGAGATACAGTGACAGATTCAGCAAGTAACCTTACAGTATAAACACAGCATTTCAAGTTATGATGTTCACCCAACATCAAAGCCATCTATCCAGAGCATGCAGGGACAAGCATCTTCCAGGGAAGACCTGCCTATGTCAAATGGCTCTCTAACTCCCCAAAATAAACCAGCGTGTGGTTTAAATCACAATAGTTCATAATAAGCTTTGGCTTTATCACACTAATTCCAAGTGTTCAAAGCCATAACTAAATTTCTGTGTGTGCCCAAAGTATTTGTTCAAAAAAATAAAAGCAGTAATCTTCCCAAAAGGCAACAGCAGCCTCGTATATTGCAGAGACAAGTACACACAACTAAGCACTTAGCATACCTACTGAACGAAAAAGGACTTGCCTAGGTAAGGATAGCATCCTACCAACTAGAAATTTTAATATACAAATGAATTCAGATCAAGAGAAAAAAGCCATCTGTTGTATCAAGGGCGAAACATGATATATTAGGCAAGGAAAAAAAGTACAAAGTTCAAAATGTTAAGGAAATTGTGGTATAATTTATATATAGTGAAATAAACAGATTTTAAGTGTCCATAAAGAATATATTTTGGAGGAAAGAAGCAAAAATCAGAGACACACTTGGGTATGGTTGATAACAAAATCACTGGGGTATCATAGGCAACTATAATTAGCAACTGGTAACTCTGAGCAGGACTGGATAGGCCTCCTAAATTTTAGCTTCAAGCTAAATTTCTGGGAACTTCTTTGGTCTAGTAATCAGTCTGGGAGTCTTGTAGGAACAAGCTTTCTCGTGGTATTTCCACTGCCTCGTGGTTTCTGGCAAGGTTACGCTGTCTACAGAAACAAGATTTTCTAAAGAGTGTCTTATTATTTCCATTTCCTATCTCATCTGAAACCAAGTGCACAGGCATAAAAATGTTAAAATACACACATGCAAACTTCTCATCATTAAGGTAGTTTCTAAATGAAGTCAGAAGAAATTCATCAATAGTACTTTAAACAGTTAAGGCAACCCATGCTGTACTGATTACTAAATAAAACAGAACACTTGGAAGAAGAAAACCAAATAATTTTATATTTTTTAAAAAGTGGGTTATTCTTATAACTGAGCACCCAAATAAATCTTAAGATTACAAGGACCTCTCTTATATACATGAGTCTTTCCTGTATCCTCAAAAGTCCTCTATGTCTTTAATTATATGTAAAACCTTTACATACTAAGTACATTGTTATATATTATTCCATATTCTACTCATAAAAGTACAGTCTTAGAAAAAGATACCTTTTAAAAGAACAGGAAAAAAAAGTTTTCAACTATGAAAATATATTAAACAGAAAATGGTAAACTTCTAATAGAATGGGATAATACAATTTGTAATATTTGCCTTACTTAAAACCAACAAATAAAACTTATGATTCTCAGTAGTGAATTGAACATCTAAATAAAATGACTATAGAAATTCCCAAAGTTGAAGATATTAATTAAAAAGTAACAACATCTATGATAGCAATGTAACTTCAAAATAATGATTCAATGGCTTCTGATTTAAAAATACAAGATATTTAGAATGTCCAAGGCTTAAGAAACTCTCCTTAAATGAAAAATGTTGTCATGTGTCTATTTTAAGGTTATTAAAAGAAACTTTTCCACAATGCTAAGTTAAAAAGTTTTGAGCTTATGAGAAAATTGTTGTATTTAGTTTTATGCAAATATTAGTTAATAAAATATTCTTTGTAGATGTTACAGAGGACTTTTTATCAAAAATAAATTATAGTTCAAATGACAGAAATAAGTAGGGGCGGCACCTGTGGCTCAAAGGAGTACGGCACCAGCCCCATATGCCTGAGGTGGCAGGATAAAACCCAGCCTTGGCCAAAAACTGCAAAAAAAACAAACAAATAGGCAAAAAAATAACAGAAATAAGTAAAATGCATATTCATAACAATGCTATTATTGGCTTCTGATGTAAATTCGGTCTTTCATTCTAATATTAAGTTTTAGCATTTATTTACTAATTACCAAAATTTAGAAAGGACAAAAAGCTCAATGCCTGGCCTGTTTGTTTCTGTAGACATAAGATGTAACATACATTTCAATAACGAATTCAAGTTGCAAGAAATAATTACAATCTTAATATACTACTGTTAAATGCTATTATTGTATTTCCTTTTTAAAATTATCCTTATATGAGTGCTTCTTTCTCTTCCCTATATCAAAATTTTTTATCTCCTTATTAAGACCAATAACAACAAAAATGAACCTGACAATATCACACATTAAATCGGAGGAAAAAAATATTCCAAAAGTAGATTATATTATTCCCTCATTAGAGAAGTTTAGCGGATTTCTTTTAAAAGACCAATTTTGATTATTACAGATATATGAACCCATTTCCATTATACCGCTTCTAAATATTGTAAACCCAAAGTACAAATAGCTTCTTCATAAAAAATAGGGGACCAGTGAAGAATCTAACACACCTCTATCCTTAATCTCACCAAGCCACATTTCAGGTTAAGAAAATCAACCAAAAAAAAAAAAAGAAAGAAAGAAAGAAAGAAAAGAAAATCAACCAAAGGAAGAAAACTAAGTCATCGGACTATAAAAATTAAGAGCAATGGCTGCATGTAAAATAACTACATTTATGAATACCAAATATTCTTAGAGATCAGAAAACACAGACTCTCTGTAAACTACAACTATCATTCCCACACCACACTTCACATCCAGACCATATAAATAAATTCCATTAAATCCAAATACATTAGAATTCAACTAATTTTGACACCTTTACAATGTTTAACAAAACACATGAGGGACAGAAGCCTTTCATGTTAGAAAATGGCAATTATTAACTACTAGTTTTCAAATAAATTTTCATTTACTGGTTAATAGTTTCCAAAGAAAACAGAGTCCTCCTATTCTTACTGTGTTTCATCATTTCAAATTATATAGCCCCATGAAGAGGTCTTTTTACTAGGCTGAGCAAAGTCATAGAAAATACTCAAGTTCATGCAAGAATTTTAAGAGATTTTAACAACCCCATGTGCCCTTCAGAAAGATCCCAACAGGAGGCATCAAATACATGAACTTTAGCTGGCAGCATAACAAGCTAGCTGAAGAGCCTGAACTGGGCACCAGAACAGCTGGAACCAAGAGTTGGCTCTATCCCTTGTGGTCACAGGACATCAAGCCTCTGGATTTCAGTTCTTACAATGAATCTAACACTATAATCCTTTTACTTTAGAGAGAAAGGTACTTAACTCAATAAGCAGTACTTTCACAGCTCCAGAAAGAGTTAAGATACCATCACCATGAACATTTACAGATGTGCCAGGATGTGAATACAGGAAATTGGACCCTCCTAATAAGACTTACTTAGAAATGCTCATGGAGAAACTCATGAAAATCAATAGATAAAGAAACTACTGGAAAAGTACAAAGAATGAAAGCTTTGTTCTATGTTGTAGAAATCAATTATCAGAAAAGTTCATTCTCAAAGAAAGACCACTGACTATTTTTTAAACTTTTACATTGCAATACAAAGAAATCATACTATGTATTGTATGAGTATTTTCAAAAAATACTTCAGATTGAAAATCATTCAAAAAGTCAGTGGGAAGATTAAAACATCTTACATTGTGAAAGAAAAGAAATGGTCAGGTAGGTAGAATTTTTCTTCTTACTTTTAAGAACTTCCCTTTCTGGTATCTGGAAAATATAAAAATCTGCACCAAATAAATATTCTAAGGCAGTTTCCCAGATATTTTTAAGTGAGTCTTTACCACTATTATAAAAATATTTATTATCTCAATCTGTTTCCTCTGTTGAATTCCTGATTTTTTTAGTCTTAATTCACTGAACAGTTTCCAAAGATGCCAATTTAATTGTACCACTAAAAATTTCAAGAGTAATAAAATATTAAGATGCAAATTACATATTGGATTAAAGATGTCTATCATATAAGTGCCTGAAATGAGTGGGTCCTTAGCTGAGACTTCTAAAACTTTGTTACACAGCAATTCTAGTACAAATCAAGTGAAGGGGAGGTTTATAAAACTTAAATGAAATAATACATAAACAAAGATAGAGCCACCTTAAATCCTTTTTTTCAAACAAACCAAGAAATAATGGAAATACTATGTAAGGTGGTGTTATTTAATGGAATCACCATTTTCACGTTTGCTGTTAATAATTAAAAGTTACCAACTAAAATCTATTAACTTACTGGTTAAAGGTTTGTTTTCCATGATGAATAAACATGCTATGCAGCAAGTTATTAAGCAACATTATCATCTGATTTCTAGCCATAATAGTTATGACTTACCATCATGTCCCATAGGTCAAAATAAGCAGTAACCCTACTTTTAAAACACTTACCTCACATGCTACTAGAATATTATCTTAGTAAGATGCTCTTTCCTCTTTCTTATCCTGAACTTGAAACTGTAACTAATGTACTAGTATAGCAGGAGGTTGCTTTTGTTGTTGTTTTTTTCTTTTTTTCTTTGGTACTTTAAAATGAGCACATAAGGATTTTTTTTAATGAGCAAAGGAAAACAATGCTATCTCCAAACATTAACCAGTCTGTTTTATAAATGCTGTCTCAGGCACTACTGCAATGGCTTTTGATTCTGACCCAAGAAACATCTCTGAGGTTTTTTCAGGTGGCACTACTATTGCCACCCATACCTACACTCTTCTTCAAAACTGAAGGCGTATTTTAACACATTCTTCAATACTATATAACATTCCTTATTTTTTTTATACTGATAACACAAGTCACACTATAAAACCAGTAACTAAGCCACCTGTTGTACAACATCCACCTCACAACAGTTTTTCTTTTACTTCTGAAGACACAAAATCTTTGAGGCAAATCTGTGAGTAGCTGCCAACTGTCCATTTGGCAATAGACAGACTGTCATCACTAATATCCCATGCTCTCTTAAGATTCAAGAATCAGGGAAGGAAAACAGCAAGTGTCTTGGGGTCACATTTTTTGTTTTCTTAATTTTGGCTTACAAAATGTGGTCTAGAGTTCCCATGGCTTAAACAGTCTACACAAAACTTTGATTTGGAATCCAAAGCAATAATCAAAGGTACAGCTAAGTAGTTCAAGAGACACAATTCTGGAATCAAACTGCCAAGCTCTGATTCCAGCACCTCCAACTAATTCTTGCTCTGAAAAAGCAGACAAGTTACTTTCTCTTTGGACCTGTTTTCCCACTAGTGAAAAGGGAATATGAGTGTACCTAATTAAGGAAGCAAACCCTGAAAAATTCTTGACACAGTGCCTAGCCTACAGTAAGTCCTCACTAAATTGAGTCATTAATATTATAGTAGAAAAAGGACTAAACAGATGAATAAAGATCACAGACCTGTCTTTTCTAGACAGAGTTTGGATTAATTTGGGAATAGCATATTTGAGGTGGTAAAAAAGTCAGGTCTAAGTCTGAGAGATCTAAATTCTGGTCTCAAATAGTTATCTAATCTCACAGAATAATTCTACCTTCTGTAAGTCTCAGTGATCTCATATGTAGAAAGGATGGTCTAGAATCTGCATTAGTGCTTGTCAGTCCTGGCTGTGTATTTGAAATACCTATAGAAATTGTAAGAACTACCCATGCATACCCCTTCCAAAGACTCAACTTTAATTACACTAGTTATAGTTAAGTCCTTCCTATCTTTGAATTCTAGAATTCTTAGCTTAAACTGTTATTTTCTTTTCTCTTCTTTTTTTTGAGACAGAGTCTCACCATATCACCCTCAGTAGAGTGCTGTGGCATCACAGCTCACAGCAACCTCAAACTCTTGGGCTCAAGTGATTCTCTTGCCTTAGCCTCCCAAGTAGCTCAGACTACAGGTGCCCGCCACAATGCCTGACTTTTTTTTGTTGCAGCTGTCATTGCTGTTTAGCAGGCCTGGGCTGGGTTTGAACCCACCAGCCCCAGTGTATGTGGCTGGCATCCTAACCTCTGAGCTAGGGGCCAAGCCACTTGCATTTTCTTACATTAAAAAATATGAAGCAGCACGTTAAGAGCAGAAATCACATCTGCCATTTCTTGGTACCTATGAAGGTAGTAAGTATTCAAATACCATTTTTGGCCTCTTCTGAAGTACGTGGGGGCAAATACACGATTGGGTTTTTTTTGCCCCCAAGTTGATGTTCCCCAGCACAGTTTAAGATTAAAGACTTTATGCTTAAGGAAATCTTCAAAGAGCTTTATTCAGCACATTCAAGAACAGTGGCAATAAGCAGCCAGTTTTAAAAACCGTTAGTTCTCTTAACACTATAAACTTTAAGATGTATATATAGGTAGAGTGGACCGAGAAAGGGTACACTTATGTGCCTAGGAAAAGTACTCCAAGAGAACTTAAGAAAAGCCTTTTCATAACCTTTAGGAAACTCAAAGCAAATACTCACAAACAGATTTAAAAATGGGAATATACATCAAAAGATTTTCAAATACTCTTTTATTTCTATTCTGCCTTTCTACAATGATATCAAAGTTTCCTACCAAATCAAAACACATTCCAGAGAGGTATTTTCATTCTCAATTTACCAATGGAGTCAAAGGAAAAAAACCAGAAGAGCAGGTCTCTAGAATAATTTTAGGGTCCCTCAAAATAACTACAACCTGAGTAGACAAATTATAGGGCTGAATTAAGTGAGTGCTAAGGTTCCATGTACTTTAAATATGTTTTGATTAAAAGATGCTCTTTTTGATGGCATCAAAAGTTGAATATAAACATTCACAGGCAACAAAACTTCAAGCTAAAAATTATTTTTACTTCTTAATTATTGTGACTATCAATAGAAAAAATGAACAGATTCCAAATACAAGGTAGATATGCGTCATCTTTTATAGACATTGGGATTCTGAGTAATCTCAAATTCTCTAAAATGCTTCTCTTTTTCTTGACGCCAATATATTTATAGAATATTGCAATTTATTCTTTAAACTAATAACAAACAAAAAAGGAAAGGTATAATTAGTGACATAAGACAGTTAACCTAAAGTGTCATCCTAGAAGCACTGAGAAACAGAAAAAGAGACAGTGAATAAATGGTGTGTGTCAAATATCACACGGCACACCCGGGAACCGTCCAGGGGATATGCTTTGCAACTACTGCTTCTTTTCATTTGATTAGTTTTATTTAGATATTTTGTTTTGTTTTGTTTCTCCTCTTAAAAGTTTGGAAAAAACTAGAACTTATTCCAAAGTAAACTTTGTCAAGTAGTGCCTAACTCCCTCAACATTCTGTGCTTCACAAAATGTCTTTAGCATTATAAATCTAAGCCACAAAGAAGATGTTAAATGTATATATTTTAAAGAAGTCATTGCTGACTGCTATCATTATGTTTTTTCAGGTAAACTCTAAACAGAAAAATGAATCTCTCTCGTCTTTGCCTATGATTCATAAGCAAAAAAAAAAAAAAGAAGATAACAGTAATCTTCTTTAAACCTTGGCTTCAATAAGAAAAAAAAGTATTACAAGTAGGGTTAGAGACATAGAGAGACAATAGGGCTGCTTCTAGTTCTAGTTTTGCATTGCTATGGAAAAGTTAAGGAATCGTGCCTCAAATTCAAAATTAGTACAGCAGTTATTACTTCTATTCTTCACTCAAAAAACCCCCATTATTTTGTTATATCTGACATGTTCTGAGACCCTTAAATGAAAGGGATTCAGTGTGGTTAGAGGCTTTAATTCAGTTCACAGTTTCATACTTTTCATAACATTAAATAGTTTACAATAACATTAAAATAGCTAATACTAAGTACATTTATATTACCACCATGCCTATTTTGTACTTGTAAGAAGATGTCCAAAAAGTTTTGTGAGACTTAGGGCAGAATGACAAAGAGATTGAATGTCAGATCTGGAATCATATCCTTGTACTGTCACTGTCTATCTACATAGTTGTATAACCGTGGGTAAGTTATTTAAGGCCTAAGTTTCCTGAACTATCAAGTGGGAATAATAACAGTACTAACTTAGAGTGTTAGAAAAATTATATATAAAATTTTGCCCCATTGCCTATGATGGGTAACTAGGTTAATGAAGAATACTTATTACTACTAGCACTTTTGTCCTGAAGTTATCTAGACCAGTGAAGTTACAGGAATCTCTTAGTAATTTAAGACCAGAACCATTCTAGGGCTTCTGAATTCCTCAAAACCTGAAGAGAAAAATGTTGAAGGCAGGATACCCTATCTAAAATACACTTCAAGAGACTCTAAAAGACAAAGTTCCATTCAGGCCATTTCCAAGAGTTCTTAAAAGGCCCTCATATTGTTTCAGAACCCCCATATGTACAGACAAACACGTTTGACTTCCAGTAGCAAAATAGTTTTATAAGATAAGTGAGGTAATCTAGAGTTTTAAGATGTTCTAAACCATCTTGGTGAACTGGAGGTCAACATCCCCTCTAAAGTTTGGGATGTAGGACAAGAACACCCAAAAGCCTGAGACTTTGGAATGGACAGCTAGCCCAAAGCTGGGGAATTCTAGCACCCTGGGGAAGTGAGGTAATAAAGAAGTGAAAAGTCCTTCTAATCATATCAGACATGTAATAACAACAGTTTATCAGCTATTTGTCAAACTCAAAAGTAGCTACAATTTGCCTGCGAAGTGACTGGTGCCTGTAATCCTAGCACTCTGGGAGGCTGAGGCAGGTGGATTGTCTGAGCTCAGGAGATGGAGACCAGTCTGAGCTAGAGCAAGATCCAGTCTCTAAAAATAAACGGGTGTTATGGCGGGTGCCTATAGTCCCAGCTACTTGGGAGGCTGAGGTAAGAGAATTGCTTGAGCCCAGGAGTTTGAGATTGCTGTGAGCTATGATGCCACAGCACCCTACCGAGGGTGACAAAGTAAAACTCTGTCTCAAAAAAATAAAAAAAATAAAAAAGGTACCTATAATTTTAGAATGCTTCTACCATATGGAAACAACTCAAAATATGTCCATATATTTTTTTTTATCCAATTTTTTTTTATGCCAATAGGTGAGTGTTGTTTACAATGAAATTATTACTGATTAAAAAAAGAAAGAAAGAAAGAAAAAGAAGGAGGAAAGAAATTACTGATGCAAGGGCAGTGCCTCTGGCTCAAAGGAGTAAAGCACTGGCCCCATATGCCGGAGGTGGCAGGTTCAAACCCAGACCCAGCCAAAAACTGCAAAAAAAAAAAAAACAAAAGAAAAGAAATTACTAATGCATATTGAAGGCCCTAAAACATTATAGGCGTGAGCTACTATACCCAGCACGCTGAGAAGCTGAGACAGGCAGACTGCTTGAGCTCAGTTCTAAGACCAGCCTGAGCAAGAGTGAAACGCATCTCTACTAAAAGTAGAAAAATTATCTGGACGTTATGGCGATATGCCTAGAGTCCCAGCTACTTGGGGAGCTGAAGTGTGAAGATCTCTTGAGCCAAAGAGTATGCTATGATGATAGCATGGCACTAAATCCCAGGATGACAAAGTGAGACTCTCTCTCAAAAAAAAAGAAAGAGAGAGAGAGAAAAGAAAAGCCAGACACAACTAGTACACACTGTATGATCCAATTTATATGGAGTTCTGGAACAAGCAAAACCAATCTACTGTGACAGAAATTGAAATAATATTGCTAAAGGGGAAAGGCAATTAATTAGAAAAAGGCATGAGGGACATTATGGGATAAAGAAAATTATATATACTGAGGGGCAATCATTTAACATGGGTGCATATAGTGCATTCCTCATGGCTTATGAAAGGGTACACTTAAAATCTATGTATTTTATTATATGAAAATTATACCTAAATTTAAGAAATTAGGTATTAAACAAAAAATATCCTGAAGTTCTAAAGGGGATACAAAAATAGAGGAGGAGGTCAAGGTTCAGGACATATTGCAACAGCTAGAAATGGATGTCAGCCACAGCTGGCCTAAATAACACTAAGTTCCTCATATGAAGTACCACAAACAGTTCTGTTTCACTTGTCAGTTTCAGTAGGCCATGTCCACCCATGAGCAGGCATGAAAGAGCAAGTTAAAAAGTATTACATATGCTGGAGTGGGGGTCTAGAAGATGAAGAGGAAAATGGTGCTTGATTTTATTTAAGTGCAACCTTTTGAGGACAACATTTCCTATGTATACTCACCTTTCTCAAGCAAACGTCTACATATGGTTGTGTTTTCCTGATGTCTATCAGCCGTTCTTTGTTGCAGATTTGAGCACAGCACATGTTCCAATTAACTCCATTCTTTGTTTTAACTTGCTCAGTTACTGTCCCTTGCCAAAAAGGGGTAGGTGGTGGGTTACATAACAGGGATTGGGGTGGAATTTGCTGCCAAGTCTGCACAGGGAATTGGCGGAATGTGTGTGGTATGGTTGGGGGCTGGTAGAAGATAAGGAAAGAAGGGGAGATAATAGGAAGAATAGCATCCTGGTAGACAGACTTTGTCAAAGGTAGACCTGGCTGGCTATGTGGCTAGTGGAAAGAATGTCAAGGGTGTCCAGATTGGATAAAATGATTAGTCAACATATAGGAAACAGATGGGTTTTGTTTTTTTTTTTACACAACAATTTTTCCCCTAGGGTGAAGCTTATGGGAAATGTCTAAGATGACAATGACTTTATAAAGAGTCTTGATCCAAGTGCACTCAAGATGAGATTTTTGATAACAATACAGAGAGAATGAGAATGAATCAGGTTAAAGGATAAAATAGTCTTCAACAAATTTTTTGCAAGTAATCTAGAAGAGATTCAACCAATGTGCATTCCCATCATTTTAGTAAATAAAGTACTATTCGTAAGAAAGCAAATATTAACTTGATTTTCTTAGACAGTCTTAACAGCATCTTACACATTTAGACCAATATGCTATTCAAACTCACTTGTGGCTCAGCTGGCATATTCCATTGTCACAAAGTATATTCCCAATCCTATTCAACCATTTCCAACCTATGAAAGAATTTATACAATTTTAACAAGAATAACCACCACTAGAAAAAAATTAACAGAAACTAAATTCTAAAAAGCAGTCACCATAAAGCAGTGGTTCTCAACCTTCCTAATGCCATGGCCCTTTAATACATTTCCTGTGGGTCATGACGGTTGAGAACCACTGCCGTAAAGTATCCCTGGGACTGGTCCCTTTGAAGACAGAATTACAGGGAGTCACCAATGTAAGCTCCCAAAATGTATTTATGACATAAAAGCACATGGTCTTTAAGTTTCTCAGCAACAGACAACAAAAAACAAGGGCCAAAATAAACGTTATTTACTACAGAGATAAATGTTCTGCTTCTTAATTCGAAGACTTCCTCAAAGAGGAAGATGTGACAAAGATGAAAAATTGTTCTGCTATTGCAATTACTGTCATATTTACGACTGCCACACACTTGGCTTTTTACACTATATGGTTTAGTGATTTTCTAGAATACTAGGACACCAAACTATGAGGAGGAAGATGGCAGAGTGGGTTTAAAAATAAAGATGGCAGAATAATAATACATCCAGGTTCTATTAGCCAAGACCAAATTAGATGTGTGTAGTGTTGGAAAGCAAATTACAAACACAATTTTGAACATGGAACTTCCTTAGCTCCCTGGAAGACTGAAGATTAGGGAGAGGTGTCAAAAAGCAAATACTATTCCTTGAGCTGGATGCAAAGTAATGAGGACAGAGCCTATCACAGCATGTTTAATAACATAATTTTGCTAAGGCAAACTAAAGGGTGGTTAATGAGGTTCCATCAAGTAAGTTATGTGAATTGTGTCATTTGCAAACCACAAAATATCACATTAGTTAAGGGAAACATTTGACAAGCAGTTTCTAGTCTCTTGACCAATTCCACATTAGGCAATCTTGCAAAATGACATAATTAACACTACTTACCTAATCTTCATTTGCAATTCATTAGGAATAGTTTTCTAGCAGAATTATGCCCTCTAAAGGTGATCAGGTACACAAGGGCAGTTAACAAATTTATGAGGTATTCAAACTATGATAAAAATATACTTCAGTGGATGAGTTTGAGTTAAAACCAGTGATGTCTTTATGTGCCAAAAAGTATAACTACTCAGTCCCCTTAGACTTTGTGATGAAAGATGAAAACATAGAAGCATACCTTTCATAAATAAGAGTGTGTGTATGTGTATAAATACATCCTGCAATTTGTATAATACAGGAATATCAAATAATAACTTCTATAAACAAAAATACGTGTGTAAGTCCTGTGAGAGAATAAGCCTGACTAAGACAGAACTTCCAATGGTGTTCCAGAACTGACAGCATCAGATGAGCTCCTTGTCCTCAGCACACTTGTGAGTTTTGGAGCTGAATACAGCATGTGCTATTCCCCTGAATCAGCCAATATCTTGAGAGGCTAGAGGTCTGGAGCTGACCAATTCTTTATGAAGCATTAGCTTTAAAACAAGACATTCTCAGAGTCCCTGGAAAGAAAAGAAGACCTGGAAGACTGCTTTCTCAGACCCTCATAAATCAAAAGGGAGAATCAAGTCCAGTGGCGGCACATCTTTCTTTCCATAACCTAATGTTTTTCTTACGGAAAGTTCACTGAACTCAAGAGGAAAATTAGGTGCACTGGTGCACCAGGGCTTAGAATTAGAAAGAGAAAGAGAGAGGGAAAGTGGAGGAAAGAAATATACGTGCCATGGATTGTTTTTTGTGTTTTATTTTTAAGAGATGTTTAAAACAAAATCAATGACAGCATGCTTGAAAAGCCACTCCTACAGGCCTGTTTCCAAACTTTTAAGCTTAAAATCTTCATGATTTTATGTTCATGTGGCAAAAGCTATGAGAAAAGAGGCATCTATTTCTGATGTGGAAATGACAAACTATCCAGAATTTTCTTTTCAGATAATGTAATCAGAAACTTCATATATTTGAAAGCCAATGCTATAGAATGATAAATGATAAGGTATAAGCCTGGGTTCAACACACTAGAATGTGAAGAGCATTTGCTCCATGGTAACATTTTGGAGTGTCCCAAAGAACAGAACTATGGAGACACAAAGATCTTTATAAATCCATCCTGTAATAGTTTTCCAAATACTCCTTAGAGGAAGGTTAAATTCTAGCCCAGTTTCAGAAATAAAGAGACTAAAGACCAAAGTCCAATCCCGTAAGCTTAGACTTGCAGTCCACATCCTCCAACCCCAGTTGCACAGCAGAGGAAGGCAAAGAGCAGAGGAGCAAACAAAAATGGAGATGAATGCACAATCAGTTTCAAAATGACTTTGCCCTGAATACTGAATATTAAATGTATGTCATTCACAAGACACAGGAACTCTTTAAAATTCAAAACAATATTGACTGCAGATATTTTCAAATAGAATTTTACTTGTCAACCATTTTTAATAAGGAACAGAGGGCATAATTGGGACTATTCCATTTTTTAAAAAAAAAATGTTTAAGTGAAGATGCATTGTACGTGTACCTTACTGTAGGAAGGACTGGGCCTGTCAGGTTAGACCATTGATTTGCTTATGACTTAGTGGTAAAATATTCTGTTTTTACCTATTCTGTAAAGAGTATTTAAGCTTTTTTAGTTTTTGTTTTTTTTTTTTTGGCCGGGGCTAGGTTTGAACCCGCCACCTCCAGCATATGGAGCCCGTACCTTACTCCTTTGAGCCACAGGCATCACCCAAGCTTTTTTAGTTTTTATTGTTGCCTTGTACAAAGTACTTCATGTCTAAAGTATGAATAAGAGAGTCCATCAAAAGCCTGATTTCATAGTAGAAAAGTACCTTTGAAAAAAGGTTTTTAATCTTTTTTACACAATAGACTAATTACTGATTTTTAGTTATAAATAATGTTATTTCAGACCAACACTTGACTTCTACAAATGTACTTCTAAAAAAATACAGTTTCAATTGGGTATAAGGCAAGAGTATTATTATGCAACATGGTATAATCAATTGCATTCAGAAAAAGAAAATCATCTTCTAGAACCTGCTAGTTCAAAATACATGGCAGCTCCCAGGTAGCAAAAAGCACCCCTCACAAAACATGCCTTTAGTGATCCTGTGTGTCTTCCACCTTCCAAAATGTTAGGAAATTTGAGGTCCAAAAAGGTATGTTTTCATAAGCTTTCTAAATGTGGACATCTATTATATGTAATTAAAAATTTTTTTCACTTTTGAAAATTCATTTTTTTAATCTTGATTTTCTTTATAGTCAGAAAACGCTTTGAAAACAACCATCCCTATGTGCCTCAGTTTCCTCACCAGAAAGAAGGTGTTCTTAAGGAGACATCCTACTCCACAGGGATGTTATGAGGATTAATGAGAAACTAAAAGTAAAACGTTGTAAGCTGTGTAAAAACAACAGCTCAAATACAGAAACAACAATCACATTAAGCTGCACTTTCAACAGAGACCGTATGATGTTATAACAATATCTACCTGTTCCTCTTCTA
The DNA here is from genome assembly GCA_963574575.1 of Galagoides demidoff. Lineage (NCBI taxonomy): Eukaryota > Metazoa > Chordata > Mammalia > Primates > Galagidae > Galagoides > Galagoides demidoff. Next base: position 32,215 of record CAUYQV010115567.1, read on the forward strand.
AGCTATCAGGTTGATGCTAAATAATGCACATTTCAATTTTGATCTGATCTTGTTAATGACTTAAAAGCCAATCATCTCAGATTTCCAATAAGCAAAATCAGACTCATTTTATATTTTCCTTTGTTACTCTGATAGATTCTAAGTACAGATTAACTTTACTGTTGTTCTGAAAGATTCATATTACAAAGATTTTGTTACTGAACTGGGGAAAATATTACAAGGTTTGGGCTTCTTACCCTCCACCAGTCACTTGTCCTGGAAGCTACACAGAACTCCCAGCTCTCCGGCTGATCATGGCTGGGAGCTCATTAGGCTGTTCCTCACGTTAAATTACTGAAAAGGGTGATGTATTTATAATACAGCTTGCGATGCTATAAAATGGCTCATCAATCTGTTTTATTCATGGAAAGTCCACATAAGGCCACTAGTCTGTTACTGGCAATAAACCTTGGGTGCGTCTTCAAAAGACCTGCATATTAGATAGTGATTTATGTCTCTGTCCAAGAAATCAAACATGATACTAACAAGGCAAGGGATAACTCAACTGACACTTTCAAAAGCAATATAATTTCAGTAGTAAATCAAGTAGGTATCACATATATGGAAAAGAGAGAAAGATGATTAGCGTGTATATATTAAAAGAAAAGTAGGGTGTTTAAAACAATACCAATCCTATGTTCAGATTTTAAACTATTCCTAATCTGTTCTTTAGCTATCTTTCTTACATGACATTTCGTACAAAGCATACGCATTCCTCACCCCCTTTTTCATAATGAGAACATCCCTTTGTAAAGACATTGACCCCTAAATGGTTGCCTTTTTTATCTTTTTAATATCCAAAGACAGAGTTGCTTAGCTATTCTTACCTTCGAAATGTAAAGCTGTTTTGGATGAGACATAAAGACCCTTATTATATTGTTTTCAGATAATAGCACTTTCATTAGAAATTTTTTTCTCCTAGGAATCTCTTAGTAAACACCAGTTCCACACAGAGATCTCACACCCACTGGGTTTTCATTTCGGTTGCCAAACACTTAAAGTATGAATGTGAAAATGTAGATATAGAAAATGAAGAGTTTCTCACACAAATAAATAGTTTACTTTAAAAAAACTCATTTAATAAACGATTACGGTGAGTTAAGCAAATTCAATATACTATCACATATGCTGAATCTGTCTGCAGTATTTTATTTGAAAAAGAGAAACCTCATTTTTAAAGGAGAGGTTTTTATACTATAAGTGCACATGACATCACCACTTTTCTTCCCCATCAGTATATCTTATATTCTCCTTCGGGCAAAACTGGAAAGCTACTGGAGTTTTCCTCATGGACAGCTTAATCTTATGAATAGGAGTCATGCATGCAACAACATTCCTAAAAGTGAAGGGAGAAAGGCATCTTCCCAGTTATTGTCAGTCAAACTAAAGCACTCAGCTTCAGCAAAGAATAACTGAAACACCTTCCGTTTCACTCGAAGCAAGCAATTCTGGCAAACTGAAGTCTTGATGCATCAAACCCTATAGAGGATCCGCTATGCTTCCTCAAGGGCACCTTGACCTCCCCACTTTCTAAGGTTTATAGTCATGTTTTTTTGAACTTTTACTTTCTAAGTATGATATTTATATTTGAACAAAGCAAATATGAATCCCTAATTATTAACCAGTATTTTCAGCTAAAAATTACTTGGTTTTCAAAATAAAAGAAATTTTAAATGCCATAAAATGATCTGAATACTACAGAGTTTAAAACTATAAAGAGAACTCTGAATTCATAGAAATGAATGACTCTATATAGTTTTACTAGTAAACAACTTTTAAAATAACTGCAGATCAATTAAGTTTGACAGTTGATTACTCTTCCCCATATCTCACCTATTACCAAAGCTTTTGAAATAGCAGAGGAGGAAACTTCCTCCCCCCCCCCCAAAAAAAACTGAAGTGTCCACATATGGAAATTTCTCCTTTGATATGTAAAAGAGAAAATAAACCACTTTTTCTTTCCTCCTCAAACACAAAATGCATACATACATATGCACACCATTGACCAGACATCCTTCAGGTTATCTTACAAATAAAATAAAAGGGCTTCTGTTTGTGCATTTTGAGACGCACACAAACACAGGCACTCAAACAGTCCAAGAATCCTGCCTCCAATCTTCTGTCACAAGGAGCACCCTGGGGGCCAGGCAGGGGAAGTGTTTGGGAAACAGAAGGAGCCCTTTCAGCAGGCATCGGTTTCTCTCTGTGCCTGTGAAGTGGACATTGGCATATCTTGCCTAGGCTTTTCCTGTGGGGTTCATCTGGTCGGCAGGGTGGGGAATAGTTGTCTGCACCATACCAAGGTCAGCCTGCCAGGTCTGACAGTCTCTGTCTCTGTACAAAGAAAAGAATCAATACTTTTGGACTACGGCTGTGCCCTCAGTGTAAAACAACAAACATGCAGCGTCTGACATGTTTCTAGGTGATTTGTGGCAGAACCTCTTGTCTGATCTGTATCCAGGAGCTGCTGTGTTACTGCTCTTTGCTTTTCGCCTCCCCAACCCCCTTCTCCAGCCCTCCTCCTGCCTGCCCCAGCTCTGTGATGTCTAATACTTTACTCAGGTACAGAGGCGGGCATTCTACCCTACAGCTACTTGTCACTCAATAAATCACACCTAGAAGCACAGTCTGCACAGAGTGATCTGGGCTTTAACAAAGGATCAGAGGGACAAAGTGCAGGCAAGATACTGTAATTATAACAAAAACAAAACATTCAGAGAAAGGGTCAAAAGCACAGGCTCTTAGGTGTGGGTAAAATGTCACTAGAAAGTAGAGTTTTTGTCCTCTCTTTTGGTTTCACTCTTTTATTGCCCCCCCTTGGTCTTTCCTGTGCCTCTTCCCATTCCCATTTATTTTTGTTGTGTTTGCTCATTTTTCTTCTACTTAGTGTTAAAAGCATAACCTAAGCATTATTAAGGTATCAGTAAAGGTATTATTAAAGAGTTCATTAAAACAATTGATGCTCATCTCAGATTTTAAAATGTATATAAGTTGTACTAAATAAGAGACATTTTTAATTACCATTCGTATCTTTAGTTTGTATACTTATCTAAAGTATACTTATACTATTTGTGCATCCAGGCCTCAAATCCTCCTGAAACTGCCCAAAAGATAAGAATAGTACCAAGAGATTGCTATTATGACTTGGCCTTAATTATTTGAAGTCATTAAAAATGGTTTAACTCACACAAAAACAAAATTGTTTTGTCTGTCTGCATCAATTTGTGTAGAAACATTTCTTCAGTAAAATGCTAACATATATTTTCCTTCATTTGCTTTAGAACAATTTTATACTAGATCTGTCCTTTTTTACCCATTCCCTGGGCCCCCAAATTTATTTTCCAGGGCCTGAACCATTAGCCAAGTCAGATAAGAAGGTTTTGGACAGTTCCTTCTGTTCTAAATATTTTAAATGCAGCAGTTTGAGTTATCCCAGCAATTTCAGTCACATCAGACACCTCTTAATGCAGGAAAAATGATGTTCCATCATGGAGGTCTTGCACAAGCCTCTACTGTAACTGTTGCTGATGAAAATAAAAGTGAGTTAGAATAGCGCTACACTTCCTTCCTAGTCAATCAATGCCTGACAGCACCAGTTCCTTCAGCCATGTACTTCAGCGATGATGGATCAATAACTGTGGTTTAACAACAGGGAGCCACCAATCATTATATGAATGATTAAAAGGGGTCTCACTCACATACACCTCTGCAGACAGACTAGACCATGAGAACAGAATACTTGCCACATTATGCTTCATAGTATAGAAATTCAGCTAAAACAGGGGAACTGGGGAGAGGAAGAACATTAAGATACAGCATAAAGGAAATAACAATTGCTTTGTGATTGTGCTAATTTTTAGCCGCTGCTTAGATACTAATTCTCCAAATTCACTACAATGTGGTTGAATAAAAGAGCAAACTGGCAGTGGGGATGTGAGGGAGAAAGACGGCTTCTTGCTAAATTCTACAAAGCATCAGTGTATTAAGATTATTTGGAATTTGCCTTGCCCTATAAACACCCACGGGCCCTACCTGCATAGAGTATGAGACTCAGCTCACTATCTTGGAAATCTTTGCTGCACTGACTTATTTTTATTACACTATATTAAAATTCCTCCTTAAATATCTACATGAAAAGTTTAAAAGGATCTAAAAGGGTAGGGATTTTTATCCATAAATAAATAGAATCTATAGCATAGAACGGATGTTCAGCCATTATTGACAAATTAATAAAATGACTGAAACAGACTTTTAAAAAAATCTAGTATCTTTCTAAAATAACTCTAGTAAAAGATACTGCACAACTTTACTCAGGTACCTATTACTGAATATTACCTTAAATCTACTTATTACAAAGCAAAGCACCACAAATTATCAAATTAAACTATAAAATTCTCTCTTAAAATGGCAAAATTCTCCACAATTGCTGATTTTCCTTTCTCATTCATCTGAAACAATAATGAAGGACAGTCCTGCCATGTAGTCAGACAGCCAGTGAACTCGTGCTGACTCGGGGCAGGGGGGGACCACTCCAGTCTCATTATTGTTCTCACAGCTGTGGATGCATGGATCCTCTGATAGTGATGAAAACAAACATGTAAAGCCATAATCATCTTGCATTATAAATACTTCAGAAAAGGTACATGTAGGGCGGTGTTCTTAATGGCATCACCCAGGAAATACTTGGGAATGTCTGGAGACATTTTTGGTTGTCACAACTAGGGATAGAGGTGGGTAAGTTACTGGTAATTATGGGTAGAGCCCAAAGAAGCTGCTAAATATTCTACAACATACAACACAGCACTCCACAGCAAAGAATTATCCAACATAAAATGTCACCAGTTCCAAGGTTGAGAAGCCTTGGCAGAGGCGTTTAGCAAACACAGAAGAGAACATGCTTACCTCTATCCAAAGAAGAAAAGCAGAAGAAAAGACACAAAGAAGAAAGGGAGAACCCAACTCATCCACAAAAGTAGGAGACAAGTGCTAAAAGAAAGCACAAGAAATGACAAAAGGCCAGACCACAGTGAGGAGTTTACATCTCATCCAATACATAGGAGAAGTGACTATGGGGAGGTAGTGAGGCACAGAAGACACAAAGCTCAAATCTGCACATTAGATTACTTTGGTAGTGGCCTGACATGGTGGGGTGGCCTCCCAAGGTGGGAGGCCAAGGTGGGTGAACTACTTAAGCTCAGGAGTTCAAGACCAGCCTGAGCCAGGGCAAGACCTTATCTCTAAAAATGGCCGGGCATTGTGGTGAATACCTGTAGTCCCAGCTACTTGGGAGGCTGAGGCACTCTTGAAGTTGTTGTGAGCTGTGATACCACTTACTCTACCTACCAAGGGTAACAAAGTGAGATCCTGTCTCAAACCAAAAAAAATAAAAATAAATAAAAAAAGTTTACTCTAGTAATAACCCCCCCCCCCACACACACACACATTTATTGAGGTATAACTGATATACAAAAAAACTGTACATAATTTATGTGTACAATTTGGTGAGTTTGGACATAGGCATATGTTCATGTTACCATCAACACAGTCAAGGTAGTAAACACAATCATCATCTCCAATGGCTTCCCTGCTCTGTCAGGTTTTTTGTTTATTTTTGTTTTGTCTTATTTTGTATTAAGAACACTTAACATGAAAACTACTCTCCTCACAAAATTTTAAATACACAATACCTTATTATTAACTATAGACACAGTGTCATACAGTAGATTTCTGGAACTGACTCATCTTGTGAAACTATAAACGTAGATCCATTGAACATCAACTCCTCATAATGAGAATCTTTATAAGATCAGCTGGGTGTGACGACTCACACATATAATCCTAGCACTCTGGGAGGCTGAGGTGGGTGGATCACCTGAGCTGAAGAGTACAAGACCAGTCTGAGCAAGAGTGAGGGCCCATCTCTACTAAAAATAGAAAATCTAACCAGGCATTGTGCCAGGTGCCTGTAGTACCAGCTACTGGAGAGGCTGAGGCAAAAGGATCTCTCGAGCCCAAGTGTTTGAGGTTGCATGATACCACAGCACTCTACCCAGGGTGACAGAGTGAAACTGTCTCAAAAAAAAAAAAAAAAAATCTACACGTTTAGAGGCAATGGGAATGCAGAGTAATGAAAAGGGAAACAGCAGAGTTTATTAGGTGCCATTTAAAACTAGGGAAGGAGGCACGTGCCAGAGTAAAGGAGGCTCTAGGATGACATTCGCTTTCTGGCCTGAGTAGGATATCAGACAAATGGTGATGACATTTAGTGTATAGCAGAGGCTGGCTAGAGGAGGGCAAACACTGAAAAATTTAGCTTCTGACTGCCTTAGTTCTGAAGTGGATCAACCAAGAGAGCTGAGCTAACAAATATGAAGACCAACAGAGAAGTCTGGGCTGCAGTAATAGTTGGGTGATTATCAGCAAATTGGCAGAAATTTAAAATAATGGGAATGAGTACAGTTTTTTAAAGTATATAAGAGGAACATCCAATACAGAATATATGGGAAAGATTTATGTTTGAAAGATGAACGAGAAAACAAAGAGATAGAAAAATATAGATAGATCCTGGAAGAATGAAGAGTCAGAAAATCCAAAGACTTGAAGGAGAAAAAGTGGTCAACAGCATCAAATGTCATAGGGAAGTAAGTAAAAAAACAGAAATGATTCTATATTGCTTTTTTAGATGAGAGGTCAGCTCTCCAGAGCCATGGTGGAGAAGAGCAGAAACAGAAGCTAGACTGCAGGAGGCTGAGGAAATGGGGATTTTTTTATGTTCCTGTTTTGAAAGTCTGAGTTTTTAATGAAAGGTGAGAGAGAAAGGGGTTGCCAGATGGGAACAGAGGTGTGACCTGACCATCTATAGGCTGGAGGAAATTAGCCTGGACCAGAAGGAGGCTTATCTTACAATAGGAAAGAACTAAAAACAAACTATAGGAGAATTATTTTATCCATGTGATGGAATAATGTGCAAACCCCGAAGATGATAGAGGCTGTCCATAATATTATACACATGAATATACAAATATCTAAATGATATATTATAACATTATCAATGAGCATAGTACAATATCACCTGAAGCATAATGGGGGGGGGCTACACTGGATATATAGGTGTGCTTATCTTAGGTGGCTACTAGGGTAACAAATTATGTTCTTGCTTTTTCTAATCTCTTATTTTCTAGTATTGTATGTTTAACATTGCAAATAATGTATTTCTACAGAAATCAACCTCCTAAGTAGGAAAAACAGAGGTTCAGTAACAGACTAGGATTCCTGAGCCAAGAGAGAGAATGACATCCAGAGTATCCATGGATGGAAGGAGGCAGTAAGTCGCGAGGGAGTTGAGCGTTTCTCCACCGAATGCCAACTGTCTAGCAATTTAGAAATTCTCCAAATCAGTAATGTCTGCAGAATGAGTGGAAATTTTCATTGTTTAACTGTCTATTCAGAATTATGAAAATTTTCAGTATGTACATTAAGTGTTTTTGCCATTACTTTAAAACATAGAAAAACAACCAGTTATTAAAAAGCCAAAGTGGGGGAGGCTGTGTGTGTGTGTTACATGTAAAGAAGAGGACAAAAAAAGAAATCAAAATTCTGAGCAGTCCAGTATATGTTAAGTCAATTTTTCTAAATACCATTGTGAAACAAGGGTACCTCGGTTTATAGTGCCTAAAACTAAAACACGGTTAGCTTGGCTAAACACTTGTTTTTACCATGAATAGCTCCCATACTATTCAGCATATCACCTTCTGGATTCCTTAACTTTTTTTTCCCCCTTCAAATGGTCTAAGCCACAATTAGAGGGAACAGTTCCAATGTCAAATTCTTAGCAATTCCCTTATCCTCCCAAATTCTGGGAAAGATCATAGGTCTTGCAAGTATGTGCCCAACCCTTTCCTCCCCAGCATCAATAAACAACTTGGTCTGTCTCCTAGGGAAAGACTACATTTTGCTACTCAGCTAATTCACCAAATACCCCAGAACAGACAAGTCAGCTATGAAATACTCAGTGTCAGTGGCCTCTTTCCCCAGATATGGAGGGCACTCTTTCTTCTGCTCAGACCTCTCTCTTTTTTCTCTTAAATTCTTTTACCTACAAGTTGGCAATGTTGAGGGACACATGACCTGTTGACCTGGCAATGTGCTGGCAGAGGATATTAAGATGACAGTTTACATTGTCTTAAAATCCCTCAACTAGGTTCAGAAAAAGAGATCAGTGTAATATACAAACCAATGATTATCACAATAGTCTCTTTCTTACAATGTGATTAAACTTAAGTATGAGTTCACTTGAGAACTAGGGGTTTTTTTCTTTGTTTTTTTTTAAGACAGAGTTTCACTTTGTGGCCCTGAAGAATCCTGTGGCATCACAGCTCACAGCAACCTCAAACTCTTAGGCTCAAGAGATCCTCTTGCCTAGCCTCCCAAGTAGTCCCAAGTAGCTGGGACTACAGGTGTGCACCACTATGCCTAGCTAGTTTTTCTATTTTTGGTAGAGACATTGCCTCGCTTTTGGTCTGGTTGGTCTCAAACTCCTGAACTCGGGCAATCCACCCTTTTCTGCCTCTAGGAGTGCTAGGACTATTAAGTGTGAGCCACCTTGCCTGGCCAGAGAGCCAGATTTTGGAATGGTGGCTGGGTTACAGAAGATACTCAATAAACATTGGTTAGATGACTAGATGGACAGGCATATGGGTAAATGGTAAATAGATGGAAGAGGGGAAACATGAACACACACACACATACTTAACGTACATGGTCCTAACCCCTAACAACAAACAGTACATATATTACAGTCAAATTCCATTGACTGCCATGTAAAAAAGCTATCCTCTTCCTCATGTTCTTCTGAAATTTTAGGACCATTAACCATTGATAACCATGCTGCTTCTCAAAATCACCAGCCTTGTTTCTCCATCTAGGTTTTTGTCATTGTCATTTTCTCTACTGGAACATCCTTCTTACAGATCTGTGAAGGATTCATTTTATTCAAGTCTCTGCTCAACTGTCATCTTCTCAGTCTCCTTTTCTGGTCACACCATCTAAAGTAACAGGTGCCTCCCCATCCCTTTACTCAGCTTTTTCCTTCATAGACCTTATTATACTCCATATCTACTTTGCCTGTTGTTTACTATTTGTTTTTCCTTACTTCTTTCCTATATCATCAGAAGAATAAGATTCAATGGTAATATAACTCAACTTTTAACAAGAAAACCTGGGGTTTAGTCCTACTAAAGCTAGGTTCTTACTAGATTTATGAGCACACTTGGATAAACCACATAACCCCTCCCAATCAGTCTACTCATTTATGAAATAATAGGTACCACCTGCCCTGCCTAAATCACACATTTATTTGGAGACCAACTTCAACCATATATAAGAAAGTGATTACTAAACTATATAGCTCTCTATATTAGCTCCCCAGAGATGAAATTCAAGTTTGGGCCCGTATCTTTTTTGTTGTTTTTTATTTTCTTGCTTATTTTTTATTTCTTTTCTCATTTTTTGTTGTTATTGTTGTTATTATTGAGACAGAGTCCAACCCTATGCCCCTGAGTAGAGTGCAGTGGCATTGTAGCTCACTGCAACCTCAGAGTTGGGCTGTGGGCATCCCACTGCCTCAGCCTCCTGAAGCCACTGGGATTACAGGCACTCGCCAGGCACCCAGCTGAGTTTTTCCATTTTTTTCATGAGTCAGGATGTCACTCTCACAAGTCTCCAACTCCTGAATTCAAGCAATTCTCCCTCCCCAGCCTCCCACAGTGCTGGGATTACAGGTGTGAGCCACCGTGCCCAGCATGGGCCCATATTAATAGAATACTCTAGAGTCCTTTGCCTCATAATGTCAAAGGTCATTAAGGTTTAGTATTATCAGTTTCCTCTCTGCTTTCAGGGACTCCCTTAGTCATAGCCACAATATATTCCTCTTATTTTGGAGGCTCCTAGCAAAGCAGTTAAGCATGAGTTTCTAATGACCTCATTTTCTTGTCTGTTTTTAAAGACTATTACGTGTGTGAGAGAGAGTTTTGTTGTGACAGAATTCCCTAAATTTAAAAAACATCAATAAATAAAATTTCTCAAAATGTTTCTAATGACCATGTAAATACATATAAGAAAAAAATATTTTGTATGTGTCTACTACAGAATTAAATGTTAGCTGAGAGTTTTAAAAAACAAAATATTTGGCTCGGCGCCTGTGGCTCAATCGGCTAAGGCGTCAGACACGTACACCTACGGTGGTGGGTTCGAATCCCCAGCCTGGCCCGCCAAACAACCATGATGGCAGCAACCAAAAAAAAATGGCCGGGCGTTGTGGTGGGCACCTGTGGTCCCAGCTACTTGGGAGGTGGAGGCGGGAGACTCGCTTGAGCCCAGGAGTTGGAGGTTGCTATGAGCTGTGATGCCATGGCACTCTACCCAGGGGGATAGCTTGAG